>VZTG01010061.1:1291131-1305512 GCA_013397845.1 Melanocharis versteri | reverse complement strand
TTTTTTTTTTTTTTTAAGGAGGCCAACTACAGGTTTTCCCAACGAACTGCACTCTGGGAAGTTCATTACTCACTTAGTCTTCAAGACCACCAGAAGTCATTCTGGTTCTGCGTCATGCTCTCAGTGATTATATAGTGTGTAAGTGCTGTCTGTAATGAGCAGGTGAATGGAATTCAGCTGAACCTCTTTATCTAATTTTTCAAATCTAGAACATTATGTCCCATTTCATTTTTATGAGACTTATTTCAAACTTTTTCCAAGCAGGTCTTGGGTACAAACCTGATGTTTTTCTTTGTTTTTTCTTTCCATAGCTCTCTAAGTCACCCCCAAAACTATTCAGCTAGAATGGCATCAGTCGTTGTTGAGCTTTACAGCAGTCATATTGATCGGTACCTCCCAAAGGCACACTGTCATCATTTTACCACTGATGGGGTTATGGGCAGACACACACTTTGACATTCCCCTTAGATGTGATAAATGCAATCCTCATTTTCTCAGATCCTGTGCAATTCACCACAAATCCATCGATCACCACACAATGACCCTTTCTATTCCACTGAAGCTGTGAAACCCAAAGATATAAATATCTTCCTAATTCATACATATGCCATACATTCCATAGTTCTATTTTTCATCAGATTGGGGTGAGTCAGCTCATCATTTCCATGACAAAAATACCAACAGGTGTATTCCTTTTGAATAATGTTGTACAGCATCACTTTGAATAAAATATTATGAACAGGTTTCTCCCCCACTATAATCTATCTCATTTTTGAATACCAGAGGGCATTCCTGACGTGCCACATGTGAATCATTTTGCTTGTGGACTGCCACATTCATTATTATTATAACAAACAGAAACCAGTTGGTGGTTGTCACTAGATGAAGTTTTACTTGGAAATTTTACTCTAGTAAAAACATTTTTAAAACTAGACATAATAGGCTAGAAAAATTTCTTCCTATGCTTAACATAGGAAAAACCACTAATCAGCATTTATTAAGCATGATGGTTTGTGCATCTTTTGCCAATATTCTCAAAACAAGAAAAAATTGGTCATTGCAAGAATAAAGCAGCCAAGTCAGCCACATATGAACTTCAAAGAGCAACTGGCACAAACTCAGTGCCCTAACATTGCTCCTAACACAGAACTACAAAGAGCGTAGAGATTATTGTAAGATTTGGCCTAGGGTACAAAATTCTAGGTGCACTCCTTTGGGAAAATATAATAAAATCTCCATAAAGGTCTGAACACTTCAAATGCTAAGTAAGTGCTCATGATGAAAACAGAGATGCCTGTCACTGCCCTGCTGAATTATAAAATTGTTCTTAGTTTTGGGTCTTAAATATACAATTAAAAGCTTTCCATCTCTCATTACAGATAAGGAAATTGCAATCCTTCTTTGGAAATTAACTTTCCATCTAGTTCCTGGACATGTTTTTTTTTAATTACTATTTTTGAACCACATGCCATTTAATTATTAAAAGTGGCCTACATTTGCATCTCTGGAAAT
This sequence comes from Melanocharis versteri, assembly GCA_013397845.1. Lineage (NCBI taxonomy): Eukaryota > Metazoa > Chordata > Aves > Passeriformes > Melanocharitidae > Melanocharis > Melanocharis versteri. The sequence continues at coordinate 1,304,000 of VZTG01010061.1, read as the reverse complement.
AGTTTTTTTATTCTCTCTTCTTCTACTATTTCATTTCAGCCCATTACCAGGGGTGTGGGCAGGTTGCTGACTATGCTGATAGGCAGCGAGCAGGGAGAAGTCCTCGCTCCACATTTCATTCAGATAAGAGAAACCTGCAAGCTGCTCAGTGTGACAGATGAGCTCTGTGAGCAAAAGCAACTTGTTCCGCCTGTCAGGCTGCAAGAGCCTACAGCAGCAAGATACAATTGTGATGACACCACCATCGAGAAACTGGGTCAAACATACGGTCACTTTAAAACAGAATGTCACCCACTCTTTCTACTTGAGGAATTTGATTCAGTGACACTAAAAGCTGTTAGATACCATTAGCTTTATATCCAGGTTCAAAATGGAACTGTTTCTCTGACAGTATTTGAAGGACCCTCTTTGCCATTAAAGTTCGTAGGAATCACAAACTGTCAAATAATGTCACTATTGCCCAGAGCGAGGAGGTGCTTTATGAGCACAACACTCTCCATGGTGCACCAGGGGAGCTGGGCCTTTGGAGTAATATCACCATTATGGCTTTTGTGGATTAAATGCATTAAAATCATCACAGAATTTTAAAGAAAATCATACAGATATAAAATGTTTCCTTTAATTGCCGAAATAAAAATGAAAGATACCTGAACTCATGCTTACACCTATTATTTTGTTTATATCGTCATCTCATACAAAAATTAATTTTTTATTTTGAGTGAAATAAAAGAATTATTAAATGAATGTTAATAAAAACGTAAAGATAAATAAAAAGTAATATTTCATAAACTGTTCCAATTATTTCCCCCAGTCTTGGAAGATTTACCTGCATCATACTGTGATGCTGAAATACCTCATGCTTTATTACAAGCATGTACTGTTCAAAGATTAACTGTGGCATACAGGTCACACCACATGCTGGTTCCAGATAAGATTTGGAAAAGCAGATAATGAGATGAAGATAGTTCTGGTCATACTCTGATATTTGATGATCAAAATCTTGCATGTATTAAATGATGTGTAAACCCATCTTTTTTAACAGAATTACACTATGTATATATTTCAGCACGGATAATTTTAGTCCAAAAGTACTAGAAATGTAGAAGGAAACAGTAAAGGTCTGAGACATCCAAAAGTAATTTCCTTCTCAATATTTACCAATTTGTACTGACAGTCTGAGTCAAGCTCAAATCATGGACTCAGACCAAATAAAAATTCCCAGCCTATTAGATTCCAGAGTTTAATTTAGGTATTTCAATACAGCATAATGAAGATATTTTATATATTTCAGGTTTTGATGTATGTATTTTTCTGGTTTATGTTACATACTTGCCTTTCTGGTTCAACACAAAAATTTTCAGGAAAAGTATTTTCAAGAAAAGCTTCTCATGGAGCCATTCTGTTAAGATGATTCATATATTTGTGCAGTTAAAAACTTATATAATTCGTAAAAATAATTGTTGTTTACTTGCTTTGATTTCTAAAAGTCTTTGATCTCATTCATTATTATTCATTAGACTTCTGATGTTGGACTAATGAGAATCTTACACATTTATGAGAAGCTATTTAAACAATGCTATCAATTTTTTTTCTGACTTGTTTTTCATCAACACTGACAATACTTAATTCTTCGTATCCTCCAGTTTTTTCTTCGAAATTCCTGAAGACATGGTACACATTCTCCAAAACAAAGGGGAACTCAACAAATGCATAACTAATTCAGCCAATTCTGAGCATGGAACCCTAAGCAGATAACAAGAGAAAACACATAATATATATGGACAGAATGAATAATGCTCAAAGGGAGAATCCAGTCACAACTTTTCAGCCTCAGGAGTTTACAGGCACAGAAGCAGCAGTGCTGTTGCCAGAAGACAAGAGCAGCCACTGATATTTCCCATCCCAGGTGCACACAGAACATGCAGGAACAGCGAGGCACTTGTGTGCTTTGTATCTCAGAAAACATCCGCTGTGTTCAGATTGAGTTTGCACTGTTTGCAGCCCATACCCACAGGAAGCTGAAAGGAAGAGAGTCCCAGAATGCTGCCCAGAGCCGCCTGCACTGCACACACAGCATCAGTGAGAAGCACCCAAGGGAGCCGATGCAATCCACCACGACATGGCAACAAACAGATTCAGTATAATAGATCAAAATTAATTTTTTTTTTCGGATAAAGCTACACCAGTTTGAAACCATTCATTAAAGGATTCTGTCTAGGAATTAACTCCTACGCTGCAAGAGAAATAGCCATTATAAGCTTCCTAATGACAATAAATGTCATTAGGAAGCAAAGTGCATAATTATGCAGTGCCCAAAACAGCATAGGCACACCATACATCACATTTCCATACACAGAAATGTGTATGGACCAGAATGCTCTGGCCTCAGTATCAAATAATAACAAAAAAGTTCAAGGACAAAATATTCCTAATTCTAGGATTCCCAATGTATCTCACAGGATGATACCTGATACCTCAGCATCTACTACCAACCCCAAACTTTTCAAAAGAGTTTCTTTTGTATATCAAAGTTTAAAAGATATTCACTGGTACAAATGTTTCATTATGTGCAAATATATGAATATAAATGTGGTTCTATATTACAACACAGTTCTGGGAGAAAATAATAAAGTAATTTTAGAAGCTATAAGTAGCATCAGAAGTACTTTTATAAGCCAGAATTCTGATTATGTGCGACAGCAGCCCTTACATATCACTCCCAAAGTTAAGTGTTACTAATTTTCCTCTAAAGAACAGTATTTCCAACATTTCTTCCTTTCTGTTCTTCGCTATTCCCCTGCATTCAGATCCTGGTACTCGGTCTGTCACTCGAATTCTCAAGCTCACCTCTCGGAGATGTGCCATCATAGCATACGTCATACAGAGATTTTATCCCACCTAAGCAAGTCTCCTCAAACCAAGCCACGCATCAGAATTAACATGACATGAAAAGTCTTAATATCACAATACTAGAAGGCAATTTTTTTCCCTGACACTTGGGAAAGTGAAAAACAGCATAACATATTAAACAGAAATTTTTCCAACTTGGGAAAGTGAAAAACAGGATAACATATTATTAAACAGAAATTTTTCCAAGTAAGTCAAGTATACATACACAATGCTTGGGAATTTGAGGTTTTTGTTATAAAACATATCCTAAGTTCTAATTCAAATATCCTAAGGTTTCCCAATTTTAATTTTTAAATTTTTTTCTTAAATCATACTGTCAAGGCTTAACAGCTACAGCTTCAGTTGCAGCACTGGGAGGGCTACATCTCACAACAGGTATAAAACACTAAAGTTAATTAATGGACTAGGATTCAAAGATCAAAACTGATGAAAAGCTGACACAGAAATCTTCCTCACTGGAAACACTTAGGTAAAGAGAAATGACAGTGCCTGCTACCAACAATAATGAATCAGTGGAGGGAAGCTTACAAATTATACTAATTAGTAAGAAGCAGACAAGAAAAATAAGAGCCTCAAAGCAGGAGCGGCATCTTGGCAAAACTCCCACAAGCAAAGGCACCCAGTCGAGGCCTCACCGTCTTCTGTGTCTTTTGGAGGCACCCAGCAGTCCAATGTTTGCCCTAGGAAATGAGAGCCAACCAGCCTGGGCAAACGCCCGATTCACTAAAGCAATTCTGTAAACTAAAAAGAAACCAGTGTGATCAGTCTGTTGCTACTAATGGCCCAGCTTGGTTACATCCACACAGACTGAAGCAACTGCAAGTTAAATACACACTGAACCAATCTTTGCCGAGGTAGACGAGTGCTCTGCTTACGACATGTATTACTTACTTCTGAAAGCACCACAACTGCCCACATGAGATTTATATTCTTCTACACATAAAAAGGGACTCAGAACAATTTTCTTAACCTCTCATATAACTGCAAAATTTGTCCATCCTTCCTGTAAAATGTGCACTAAAACACAGAGTTTTGTTAAGTTTTAGTACTATGTTCATTTAATCAGCATGTTCTGCCTCATTCAGATTTCACCTCCTTAAGTCAGAAAAGAAAACATCAGAATGCTCTTGACAGGAAAATTTGATTTGGTTAAACAGCTCAAGACTTTCCAAGTGAATGTAAACATCAAAAAAGATACTAATTTTTTAGTGAAAATCATTATTTTTGAAAATTTTGTCATTCCTGCAAGTATCATTAAAAAAAAATTCTGTCAAACAACCACAAATATTTCAACCATTCTAGAGACAGAACTGGAATGCAAGGGGGCTTATATAACAGCCTTTTTTAGGACAAAAATTAGGCTCTTACAACGCAGCTCCTTTTTTATTTAATAGAACCCCACTTCCTTATTAATTGTCACTGGTTCTGTGACCAAAAACTGCAATTAGTTACACTTCATGACACACACACAAATCCTTTTGTGGTTCTATTATTCAACCTGAACATTAATAGCAGGACTGTTATAAATTCTACAGGAATTGCATCACCACGCCTATTTTATTAAACCATTTGTGGCAAGAGACACTTAAACACTGTGTGGCAAGAGACACTTAAACACTGTGTATCCTTTAAATATATTATTCTAGTTGGGAAAATAGTTAGTCTACCAGATGAATTAAAGAAGCCAAGAAACCAAAAACCAAATATGACTACTATTTAATTTGTACAAACAGTATTTAATTTTTAAGATCGTGTAAAATATGAAAAAAAATGCATTACTAATACTGTCTTATTTTCAAATAGACCTCATAGTTACAAACAAGTTTCACTAGAAAAATAAAACTGACAGCAAAACAAAATCAACAAAGGAAAATAATTTTCATTAGTTCAAATGAAACTAACCAGAGCTACCAGCAGTAGAAACCTAACTTCTTTTAAATACCAAAATGAATCTCCTCTCCTGACCTTTATAGAGCTCAAGATGCATACGTACACAGAATAAACAAAATAATTTGAAAGCAAATTCACTGAGTGTGCCTGACCTTTGAAACAGCACAGATAATTTTAATCAGATTTGCACAAAGTTAGTCCGTCTCAGGTTCCTTGTAGTAACACAAAGATGACAAAACTACTTAAGGAAAACAAAAGGACAACATTTTACCAAAATAATACCATCTTTAAATATTTTTTTTTAAATATCCCTAAGAGTCTCAGATTCAGAAAATGTTCCTCTGAAATTCTACTCCCTCTATATCCAGCTAAGGTGCATAATTCAGCTCTAGAAAGAAAAGCCCTTTCTGCCAGTTATGCACGTTTCTGTCTCAGTTAAGTTGAAGAGCTGACATCTAAAAGAAAGAAAAAAGTAATTTACACAAACATTTTAAAAATCGGGTTTTGTAGGAGTGGCCTGTAGTTGCCTCCTTGATCACCTAGCACGCATTGGCTGCTGAAAGCTTCTCAGTTTCATTGATTATCTCAGATTTTTCAGAGCTAATGACTAAAAAATATCAAGATCTGCAGCATAAATAACCTGACTAGTAAAAAATCTCTAGTTACAAAGAGCAGAAGTTCTCAGAAATAAGCACAAATGAGCCTTAGCTGAACTAGCTGACAGCACCTTCCTTTGTGGAAGGACAGACGTTCCATCAGGAGTTAAATAGCATTTACAGCCACCAAAGCTGACCACTGCTTGTAATGCTTGGAGAAGACAAGGAAAGAAACATACTTTTTACAAGCTCCAAACCAGGGCACTGCAAGTGGCTCTATTACTTGTGCCTGATGAAATGAGAATAATTAGCATGGGGAGCTGAAAGCCCTGTTGAGGTTCACAATGTTCAACCTCCATCAAATTAGACCTTCCATGCCAACAGCAACAGGAGGGTTCTGCCCAAGCTGGAAAAGACAGCATGAGAGTGAAATGCGACTAAACAAAGACATTTAAAAAGCTGAAGTTTGGCTTTGGTACTTTTGAGAAAAAGCAACAGTGAACAGGACAGAGATCCTCATAAGTACTTGCCCAGCTGAGGGATGCAATAGGACAACATAGCTTTGTCAAATAATGCACTTTATCTAACAGGACCAGTCCACATTGCTTCTGGCCTAGCTGCTTTTAAAGCTTCATTTCTTAGTACTTACAGAGAGATGTTCAGTTTATTAAACCACTTAGACAACAGAACAGCTGGAAAGGAAACGTAAGGTAAATACTATTAACTACATGAATTTGTAAGTATTCATGGCTCACAAATGAATTTTCTATATTGGCAGTTTCTTGGAGAGCCAGCACTACCGTTCTAATTCTTATGAGCAGCAAGGTGAGTCAAATGTGTCGCCAAAGAATTTGGTTCCCTTATCCACACCCAGATCATTGTGAGCAAACCCAGTACTATCTGATGTGGCCTCTGAGACAGCAAGCAAGAGAACAGCGTTCTGAAAACCAGCTTTGCTGAGAGCTAACACATGCTGAGGTGGGATCATGAACAACACAGCCTTCCAGAACAGCATCCCTCCATTTGCGTGTCACTGATTCATTCTCTGAAACTGCTGTAGGCCAGCCAACCCTTCCAGATTATGGCAACAACCACATTCCTCTTCTGCCACACTATTTTGGTCTTTTTCTCTTTCCTTTGCTCACAGAGAATTTTACAGCTTGTCTTTTGCAACAGCTATCTGATATCCTCATCTTTTCCTATGAAGGAGTTTAATTTATTCAGCTTATCAGGAAGGTTGAGAAGGGAGCTGATCACTGTGTGCAGACACTTCCACAGTCTGTCAGTGTGGAGCATTCTGACCTTGCCAACAGAGTCACAGAGGCCCTGGCACCTGGAAATAAATCACACCGAGAGCAATGGGTGGTTCCTTACAATACTAGCAAATATTATTGATAATTGCACCATTCAGTCTCAACACAGAACCCGTTACAATGTGAGTGTTATAATAACTATAGAACATTTAAGAAATAATGCAGAATGATTTTATCTTTTCTAATGCTGCCTCCATATTCCTGTTTTCAATATACAATGAATGCTCACACACATATTCAAAGACTAACATTACACTAGAAAAATAAAGGAAAAACAGCTGCCAAATGGAATAGAACTTGTAGTTTCATATTTTCCTTTCAAATTTTAAAGCAATTTTCTGCATCTTTAGGCAACCAAAGACCTTTAAAAAAATTTGTTTTCCTGAGAAAGTAATTTTCATTTCTTTGACTATTCCTATCAAAATATCTATACTAAAAGGCACTGTTTTGTCTAACCTTCTAATACCTCCAATTGCATCCCCAGTAAGATTCTTTGCACTGTTTAGCTTCAATATCCAACCACCTCTAAATCTTTCCTGATTTAAATCCTCTGGTAGAGCTTCTAACACTAATCCTGATTTTTGTTACAAAGTTGCAGACAAGGAGCTATTCCCACCCCACAACTATTTACTATCCCACACTGAACAGTCGCATTGCTACAGTCAGACTGCCAGGAACACTCTCCGTATTCTCCCTTTTCCAATTCAGCCCTTAGTAGGACAACTCATGATCACTACATTTATAAAAACTTCATATATATATAATAGAAATATTCCACTACCAATATTTCACTATAGTTTTTAACAGGCAAATAACCAGTCTTACACCAGTCTGTAATGATAACTGAACCAAACACTTCAGCTGACAACAGTTTGCAGCACCACACAAACAGGCACAGTAGTTTGACAATCAACGCTTCCCCAAACAATAACATCACTGCAGTTTAAACCCAACTCCAAGAAAGGCCTGCAGAGCAATGGAAGCACAAGTGCAGGGTTGTAAAATTTTCTAGAAAAATATTAGGTAGACCATTAGGTCTTCATTCGAGCTCTGTCTGCATTTTGGTTTTTCTATAGATATGTGAACCTAACCATATTTTTTAAACAAGATCACACATTTTCTTCAGCAAAACATCTGCCTAATCAAAAATAATACTTAGAGACTCATAAACTCCAGATTTAGGCAAACTAAATCTGTCCCTTCTGTCCTTCCCCCCTCTCTGTGTAATACTGAATGTTTTAAAAACAAACTTCACCTGAAAATTTCTCTGCAATGAACCAAATTCTGCTCTTCCGAAATAGGATTCATCACAACCATATAATTCTTAAATATTTAATAACACAACATGCACTAAAAAGAGACTGAAAGCCTGAAATCATTAGATGTCCCAGCACAGGAAATAAAAAGGAGACATACATTTCTCTGCAAGTGTAATTTCAAAGTCCTTTCACAGAGGGATCTAAAGACTGTCAGCTTGGTTCTCTGCTACTGTATATTAAACAAGAAAGTAATGATGCTACTGGTTTTGATTCATGGAAATGCCAAAAAGATCATGGATAAAGTATACAAAATTAATTTTGCCTTCTTTTTTGGGTTGTAGTTTTTTGGTTTTGTTTTTTGTTGTTGTTGTTGGTTTGGGTTTTTTTGGTTGGTTTTGTTTTTTTTGTGTGTTTTTTTTTTTTGTTTTTTTTCTTTTGGAGTTCTGTTGTTGTTGTTGTTGGTTGGTTGGGGTTTTTTTTGAGGGGACTATCAGGAAGGTAGCAAAAGTCAGGTAAAGCATCAAAAAGGGCAAAGTAGTGACCACAGAAAACAACAAAATGAAGCACCTTTTCATTTTAGTGACCCTTTAGAAAAACATTACTGCCTTAATGCTATTTAAAAGCTATTTCGAAATCCAAAGTCCCCATGAAACACGTTACTTCCTACCAGCTCAAGGAATCATTACATTGTTTTCACTAACAGAACACTGATGCTCATTCCTAATGCCAGCGAAATGCAAATTTGAGCCTCATCTGTTACCTACTGCTCTCTAACAGGCCTTCATTATCTCTTAGTCTTCAGTTAAGACTCGTGCACAAATCCAGCAAAACAGTTTAGAAGGTACTTAATTTTCACTATTTGCATAATAACACTGAACAGGACAAATAATATGCATACTTAGTGCCAAGCATCAGCACTATGCCAATTTAAAGCCTTATTCTTTAACATTTCAGAAATTATTCTGAAAGCAAATTAAATGACATATATAAAGTATTCCAAAAGTCAGTATGCAATGACTTCTAAACAACAAAACACCTGCCAAGGCCAATACCTACCAGACACACCAGATTTTTAGTCACTTAAGACCTTGCTAAATCTCTGCAAACATTAATGCTAAAAAACCTTTACATTCAGAAGAATTGATATAAATGCTTTTGACTACTCATGCAGTAAGATAGAGCATTATTTTGATTAAGTAACAGGCATCGCTGCAGTGCCAATACAGAAATCCTGTACTTTGGAGAATCCAGAAATGTGAAGCAGACAAATGCAGCTGTTGTCATGTATTACAATGCAAACCTGATGAGCTACACTGGGAATATTCAGTATTGCAGTGCAAATTGATAAGAGGAGAAGCACATAGTCTGAATAAAATAAAAAAGGTTTATTTACATCTCACAATTAGGACATTTTCTTTAGTATTGTCCAAAAGATTAAAACCAGCTTTTTTTCCCAAGACCTCTTTATGATTTTTCAAGTTTGCTGCTAGAATAGCCACACCACTTCCAAAAGGAGCAGGCCTTTAAAAGTGCTCCATAAATTTGAAAAAATCTACCCTGTTACCATAACGATCTGCAGGGACCTATGCAAACACCTCTGCAGGTACACTCAGCCCTCCCAGCCTGACGCATCTCCCCCAGGGACTGCAGTCTTAGGAACCCCCACCGAGGGGCCTTTTATAGCTTGGGATTCCCCCTCACAATGGAAGCACTGGTGGAGGAGAGCTCTTTCAACAACTTTCCAAGCTGCTCCTTGTAGGAATACAGATGGCAGACTGTCTTGAAATTCAAGGGAAGGGAGGAGGAACTAGTCTTAATTAAGGGCTTCTGCAGAAACTCTTTCAACAGCTGAGTCACTGAGAGAACAAGTGAAATCTAATTGCACAGTCCCCAATAACACTGCACGGACACAGAGGGTGCAGGGTCAGTCACCATCAGGGCCAGATCCAGCCCTTTCCAACGGGAATCACGTTCAACTAATGCAGGTTTCGTTTTTCCCAGTAAAGCTTTCTAAATGCTGATTATGAAGCTGCTTTTCTCACACAACCCAATTTTATCCATAGTTTGTGTGCACATTATTATGTGGAGAGGTAACTCCTTCACTACAAAACTTACATGCAAAAGTGAAAGGCTTCAAATTCTGACACTGACTGTTTACCATGGATACTCAGAATTATCCTGGAGCTTTAGGGACAATCATATTTCGCTCCCTGGTACACAAAGGAACCTAGCAAGCATTTTATCAGCAAACAAAACAAACAAAGATTTGGTTAGGCCTTAGAAACAAATAAATAAATAAAAACCAAACAAGCAAACAAAAAAACACAATTACATACGCATTTGAACCCTGCACTCAGAAAACATGAGTTATAAACTACAAGGATGCACAAGGAACACATTGCACCAAACATATCTAAGAGTTTTATTTGATAAATTACTGGTGGAGTAGAAAAAGACAAGAAGAATGAATGTAATTTATTAAGACTTTCTTTAAAGCGTCCATCTCCCCCTAGAGCTTATGGAAATAACAAAGCAACAAAACCATGTAGCCCTGTAAGAATAACTTAAATCTAAGTGAGAAAAAGTCTATAGGAAGGCAAAAAAGACATTTGAGATATTATTTTAATAAAGAGAAAATATGGATGATACTGGTCAACTTAGATTGATGCGCAAAATAAAACACTGCCTACACAGCACCAAAGTATTAGAAAGTAATCAATCTGCATTTTGTAACCATTCTCCTATTAGGATCTGAGCTACAGAAGTCAACATTTTTCTTGGTGACTTAATATATCAACATTTGGCCCTCTGTAGTAAGCATGGCCAATTTGTCTGTAGCTGTTTATTTACACACTAAAGACATTCTATACACAAATCAGCTGTCAAAGTTGGAAAGTAACAATATTTTTAACCTTTGCAGAAATAGGCAAAATTATAAATATATGAAATAATATAAATAAATGTAATTGACATAATTGAAGCTGCAGATACTGGAGAAGAAAGAATGACTGACATGTATAAAACTGAGTAATTCAATTTACTGCAAATTCACAAAAGGATTCATGTGACAGATGACAAAACGAATGAGAGGATTATACATTGTAACTACAAAAAGGCAAATCCTATAAAGTACATACACAGTTGTAATATGCAAGACAAGTGGATAATCCCATGTTCAACGTTAAGTTATACGAGTTGACCCATTGTTTCCAATAGCATCTCTACATCCTCCAATTTCCCAGCATGTAAAAGTATTAACTTGGTCACTAGCAAAGTCAATGAAAACTGCAAACACACGGTTCAAAGGCTGTCAAACTAAAATATTTTACTATTACTACAGGCTTTGTGTAACACACTCTTCTCATTGCGCTCTAAGACTGAGACATAAACCATAACAAAGAAAACAAAATCATAAGCTGAATAAAACCATCTGAAAAATTGATTCAAATAAATGTTTAATAAATACGTGAATGAAAAGGAGGAGGCTCCACAGCTTTCACATATTGCTGCCTTAATTCTTCTAAGTTTTCTCAATACTGCAATACCAACTAAATTAGTGTTATTATAATAGCATATTTTGAAGACATTGAATTAGAACTTGCATCAGAAGCGCTGTACTTGCAAATGTAACAGCTCCCATTGAATGAAACTAGCAGCACCTCTGACCAAATGTCTCACAAGGGGAAAAAAATAAAAACAAGCTAAAAGAAATAAACTAAAGGTTTCATAGTAAGTGAAATTCACAAGCAAACTAAACTCAGCTTTTGCCAGCACTCTGTCTAACACAGGAAAAAAGCAGAGTGTGTGTGCGTGTAGAATTTTTCAGCACACAGAATGTAACTTTTCTAGATAGGAACAGTACTCTGCTGTCACTCAAAGATTTAAAACTATTCAGAACGTCTAAAAGTGCATTTGAAAGGAAATGTGAAAGCAGGTTATGAAATCAGGCGGCCTGCTATTTATTGGAGATAAGAGACATCTTGTCCTGAGGAAAAAGGCAAAATATTTAATGCCATTTTTCCATTAGATATTTCAGTGATTCAATTTAAAATTAAGATCTTAGCACATCCTCTGTAGTGTCTTATTTGAATCACCAACAGCCAACATTCAAAAATTAAATACTTTTAAAAACTGCTTACAGGTGACATACTGTGCAATTGTTCTTTGAACTGAACTTTGTATTTTCCTCTTTTTAAGATTATTAAATTATGTAAGATTTTTAATTACACTACACCCCCAAAAAGAACTTAAACCTAAAATATTTTTTTGTCTCAAAACAACTTTCAGCTAAAAATCCCTGAGCTCACATTTTAAGTTCCAGCCTAGAGCCAAGAAAAACAGGACTATTTTGGGGAGGGGGTAGAGAATGGGGCTTTTTGTTGTCCTTCATCTTGATTTTATTAATTTCTTAAATGACTTGCTAAGAATCTGCTCTATGAATCTACTCCTTGGACACATGGTTATCCTTGGAAAAACATAGCCACCTCTGCACAGCGCATGGTATTGTCACCCAGCCTACCCATGTTCAGCTAAAATCATTTAGGAACTAGTATAAAAGCACTTGATCGATCACTTCGACAAAGCACGTAAGGTTTCTAAAATGGTTTTAAGCGTTACTGCCTTCCATAGAAATTTAAACTTAAGCGATTGCTCGGAGTCTCAGTGATCCGAGCATGGGTTGTTGCAATGACTGCCCTGCGTTTTGCTGGAGCGTGGGAATTAATGGATCTGCTGTAACACACCGTATTTCCGCCGCTCACCGAGGGGCCACAGCAGCGCTCCCGAGGGGCAAATAACACACTTTTAATCAGCGCGAAACGTGCCCACGAGGGCATTTCAATATGGGGCGGCGAGGGACAGGAGGAGGATGGGGCACGGAGCGGGCGGCGGGCGCGGAGGCA
>VZTG01010061.1:1267763-1291036 GCA_013397845.1 Melanocharis versteri | reverse complement strand
CTCCTCCCGCCGCAACGACCCGCGGCGGGGACACGGAGAAGGAGGGTGAAATCAACACAAAATGGAGACTTACAGTCCCGCTGTGACACGCGTGCGCGGCCCCGCCTGTGGCGGCGCAGGGCCGGGAGGCGGGGTCGGCGCTCTATCAGGGCCCACAGGCAGGGTGGCGGAGGGGATGTGGCACCTGAGGTCCTGCGGCCGATNTCTGGTGCCAGCCCCTCAGGTGCCATCCCCTCGGGTGCCAGCCCCCCCGGAGATGGGAGTGCAGGAGCGCCGTGCTCCGGGCCGGCCGTGCCCGAGGTGAGCCCGCCGGGAAAAGCCTCGCAAATTGTGTGGACTCTTCCCTTGGCGATACGAGTAGCTCGCACCATTACAAGTGGGGAAAGTAATGTTACAGTGTGTGCTGTGCTTGTGCTGCTGCAGTGGGTGTCTGGTTTGGACCCTACTGGAGACAAACGTTGCGATGCTGCCGTCCAGTTTGCTCTCATGTTGCCTTAATGATTAATTCTGTGTAGTAACGGTGAGGCTATCACTGTGCTTCGGTGCAGTCAGTGATGTCCCTGCTGAATTCCTGGCACAGACACGGATGTTGGAGCTCCTTCAGTTCAGCAGTGGAGTCACACAGGGCTCTGTAGCAGCAGCTCCTTCCGGACCAGCACATCCAGCACCATCACCAGCTTCTGCCATTAAGTATTTCTCTTTCCACCCTTTTCCTAAAGGAGAAAAGCATGGTTAGTGCCTTGCTTTCGTTCAGTTGGACTGAGCGTTTTTTGGTGAAGACAAGGTCTTACAGCAGAAAGCCAGGTTTCCAATGGGTGTTTGGTGTGCAGAGTTCAGTTTGGTACCCAAGAGAGCTCTCTTGCACAGCTACTTTGGTGTATATCCACCAAAGGAGAACGAAGTTACTGAACATTACTTTTACTCCAGCACTTCGAGCAATCAGAGATGCTGGGCTCAAGCCCAAACCTTGAACTTTATTTTATATACTAAAGAACATTAGTATGAAAGACAGGTTTGATGTATTTGCTGGAGCCAGTACCACTAAGAATTAATGCAAGCAGCTCCTAGTGCTGTATTCATGAACACTGCCACAAATAATAATCAATAGTCCAGTTATCATAGTTTATCTTGTAAACTCATATTGAAGACGTTGTTGTCACCAGCCCATGAATGTATCAACTTAATGCCAATAGAACTCTAAGATTGCCTTTTGATGCCGCTGTTGTGCATAATGGCTCAGTATCTGTACTTCCATACCGCAAATTCCCTTGTCTAATCCCAAAAATCACTCAGTGCTGAAGTGACAGCATCAATTCCCCCTGCTGTTACACATTTTGTCAGCCCTCTGTGACACTGCGCAGCAACAGGTCCCTTGAGACATTTGTCTGCAAAGCTACCCTAGATATGTCCCTTTTACAGTGTGTACACCTGTCTTCTAGGATTATGCAATTCAGAATCTAGTAGTGGCTGCTCCTCCTATATGCACTTGATCCTGAGAAAGATCCTGACCACTCATTTTGTTTACAAAAGCAAACACGCTGGGAGCAATTCCCTTGTCTAGTACAAGTGAAGTATTTTGCCATCACAGGGTCACTTTCTTTCTTAATGATCATACTTTGCCCTTCCTGACATGTTTTACTGTCATTAATTGCTAAGGAGACCATATCATTAGTAAAAGCAAAGACCATCAGACTTGTATATGGACAATTTCGCTGCCATTTGCAGATGGAATTCCAAATCAAGAGATGCTGTGTGAGATGCTGTGTGCCCATCACACCCTGATGAAAATACACTCCTTTTATGTGAGTTTTCCCTTGTTGACTCATATTTTTAAATAGGATTCAAAAACATATTCTCTTTTAAGGTTGGCAAGAAAAGATAAAAATTTAAGACAGTTCTGTTGTCCCAAGCACATGCTCATGATACTGTGAAAATGCTGTACTGAAGAATATGCCGAAAAAGCAGACACTTCAGTAAAGCAGCACATCAGAAAATCTGCTTAAATATGTCAGAAAGTTTTAAAACCAATAAAAAAACCCCGTCAACAAACAACCCTGAATGTTATTCAACACTGTTGAAAACAAACTGCAAATTCTAATCTCTTTGAATAGCTCTAGCCATAATTCTCCACTTCTAACTCTGCAACCTCGCTCTGTAACCAGAGATTATGTATTACATAAATACTTGCAACCGCTAAAATATGTGAGACACGCAAAGAGGTGGGCTACTGCTACATCAGAAGCCTTGGCTTACCAAAAAAACAGCTTTAATATTCTATTATTAACAGAGAAAAATAGTACATAAGCAGAAGTGAAGTGTGTTTCTAGATAATCTGCTTCTAACATTGAGCTGAGCATGAAATCTCTTGAAGAAAAGCCTGATAGAGATCCCAGGAAAACATTCCTTTAGCTCACTGCTGCTTCTTCTTTGTTCGATGGGGCAGTTCACTTTGTTCCTTTATCCTGAGCTACTTTATACTTATGCAGAAAGTATTTTTCCTCCCTCTAATCCTAAGAGGAGCATGAGCCCTTAATATCTTGGCTTTGCCAATTTCACAGTTTCAGTAACTCAAGTCCTTATAAAAGGTGTTTTACCTGCAAAATGATACATGAGAATCTCTCTTCCTCTGTGATGCATGGGAATTGTATTTATTTTTCAGTGAATTCTATGGTTTCCAATATGAAACTATCTTAAATGATATTAAATTACAAGCCTTAGATCTGTGATGTTACATAGCATGTATTTTCAAACAAACTTTCTATTGTCTTTTGCCTCAATATTTGTTGTGTATCCAAGAAGTAGGAAAATATTAGTTCTGAAGAAGTAAAAATTATACAAGTAAATTAAAATCATGCAGTTTTGTCATACAACAAGGTGATTCTTCTCATGGTCTCTTTCTGCTGGGTTGTGCAATCTAAAGTGTGTGTTTACTTCTTCTTTTGTGTGAAATGATATAATTCACAATCCAAAAGCTTCTGTGAGATCTTAGTGTGTAGCCATCAGAAAATCAGCAAACTATCATAGGATTTTTTAAGAAGTTTTCACTCTTTTCTTTCTTTAGTGTTCAATTCTAAAGCTATCTTTTGTTGGTTTTATTTAGATGGGATACAGAGATTATAATGTGTTGGATTAGCATTACTTTAAGGAGGCTGGGTTTAGGAACTCATGTACAGTTTCACTTTCACGGCAACATTACTGTGATGCAGGTTTGCTCGCACTAAGTATTTTCTTCAAGCCACGATGTATTTTCCACTGGTCAACTCATCAGCTACGTAAGACCAGCTGGCTGTTCCTTCTAACTTGCTTTTAGTCATTCCTCTTTTCCTCAAAACCAGGAGCAATATTCACGTTTCTGGCAAAGTAGCAATGATACTGCATCTAACCAAAACAGCCCCTTCTGTGAAGCCAGGCATTAATTCCTCTCTGCTAGCTTGTCACCACCAGATGTCTGCGGAGTTTGCAGCTTGTGCATTTCCCATGACTGCAACCACAAGGCATCCACAGAAGACTCTGAATTTTCAATAATAGCCCCACATCCTTTTTTGAACCCTCCTCTTCCCTACCTCAGCAGCTGCAGCTGACCACAGAACTGCAGCCTCTCTTTGTGTTAGGTGTTGTACCTCTCTCTGGAGTGAAGGACTCTACAAACAGTGTAATAGTGTAAGATTGCTTTTACTTTCAGAATGAGTTTCATTACTCAGGGTTTTGGAAAGTGAGTTTTGCACAAAAAGTAATGAGAAATATTCTACTTCCAAAACAGAAAAACATTTCTGGGTCTATATCAACAAGTAAAGTACAAAATGTTCTGGTTTCCCATTAGAAGCACTGGCAGTGAAGCCTACCCCTGCCAATAACGAAGCACATCTGAAGGAGGACTCAAAGCTCTATCTAAGCACGAGGAGTGGAGGCACATTTCCCTCCAGAAATCAGCACTCACTGAATGTGCTCACCAGCCAGCAGTAGGTGCAATTAGCTATGTCCAATTTACATTTGGAGCACAAGGGACCAGCTTTCACAGCACGCTTAAAACAGCAAACACAACAAGCTGGGGTTTGTGAACACAATGCACAGTTTCTCAGTTCAATGGGAAACTTTACAAAACGTATATGCAAGGTATAATTACAGCATGCCACAAATAAAATTTCAAAAGGATAATTGAAACAACACTCATATCTTGGAAAAAGAAGCTGGTTAATTGTTGTAGGTTCACAGACGTGTCACAGCACACAATACAATTAATAAAATATAAACACCAATTTTCAAATCAACACAGCTTGATAATTTGAATTCAAATTTTAAGAACAGCAAAAAAACACTAAACAACAGTGCAAATCTGTCTTTCATCTGTTTCCTTTTTCATGCTCTCTGTGGCCATTGAGACTAGTAGGAAAGCAGCCAATTTAGTCAGAAAACTTTGCAGCATAGCAGGGAGTTTCATTTGTTGTCACATGCAATAGCAGCTGTCTCCATCAAGAACGAAGTTAATCAGTACAGACTAAATAAATTAGGGAATTCTTTAGATTGTTAACATTGTACTTTTGAATGAAGACCAATCTTTGTCTCCTGATGCTGGAAAGCTCTTCCGAGTAAGTCAATGTTATGATTTGAAACTAAGGAGCAGTGAAATTCCTTAATGTATTTTTTTACCCAAGTATTTTTGGTAACTGAAGATATTTAGTTTACACAAGGGACACAAAGTGTTAAAACTGTAAAAGGCAGAAAAGCAAACAGTTTTATACACAAAGACTTCAGTATTTACCTTACTCTAATGATCATTGGTCATTAGCTGTTTCTAAAAGCAACCGTTAAGTTTTTCACTTTGTTTCCGGTTTTAATTCTTTGTACGGTACTTGAAAAAAACAGATGGTATATGCTGCCTATTTAACTAAAGGAGCAACAAAAACCCTTAAGAGCATTTTAATATAAAAAGAACTGGATCTTTATCACAAAAAAAAAAGCAAGGAAGTTTTCATGTGCAACAGAAAACTCATTTAACCTTCAAAATCTGCTAGGCAATTTTGTGAGGAACCAGAGCAACTAAAACACATATTACAATAATTAAATGTAAAAGAAAAGGTTGAGCATCACATATGTTATCTACGGAAGTTGTTAAACAATAGATGGGAATACTAATGCAAAGAATATTTATATTGTGATACTATCAAAGGCATACATCAAAATGGAGTGCATTTTTGCAAAATCAAAGGAAAATTACTTTTGTTTTAGCACTTGGTTTGACATGTCATGTCAAAAGAAATTATAAAATGTTTTCAAGATATACTGAGTATATTACTTACACAGTATTGTGCTTTACTAGGAAGGAAGAAGCAAAAGGCAGGAAAGTTGCAGGACGCACACAGCTCTTAAAGCAGCATAGGTAAGCACAGTTACAATCTTTGGTCTGGCAAACTAGGCCTAGTCTTACAGAAAAGCTCAGGGTGAGAAATATGGTTCATACGAATTTACAGAACTTCCATAAAGTTCAAGATTTTTTACATGAAGGGGTTTCATTTTGAGAAGCTTGAAATTATCTTTTCCTTCTGAAGATTTCATAAGTTGATTTAGAGCTCTTTTTTACAGAGAAAAAGGGACTAAATTTCTCTTGTAAGCATCTCACTGGAAATAAAACCAATCACAGGTTTGCTCAAATGTATTTTAAATTGGTTGATGGACTAATGTTGAAGGGCTCAGTAGAGCTATGGAGTAATTTTTCTAAAATTTCCATATGTCAGTGACACAGTTTCATTTAAGCACCATTTTTTTCTAAATCACATAAAACCAATTTAAATCAGTTATTGTTTTTTATAAAATTCTGCTGGCCTCTCTTTAGAGCTTGTCCTTTGAATCTATAGATTACATGAAGGAAATTTACCTTGAGAGCAGTATGATAAAGTATTGACAAAAATGTAACTTATCCTTTGACAATTCTTGTGCTTGTGAAAAACATTCAGTGGTTGAAACAGCAGTGCCATCAGCAACTTAAATGCAGTTGCAATCTTGACTAGACCACAGAAAACTGAGAAAGCTGAAGAGTTTCCATACTCCTGATAGCTTAAATATTTTGTGTTTTTCTTTCTATGTTCTATTTTGAGTAGGCAAGGGATATTCTGATATTTTTAGATTTATTTTTGTTTGGTTTCTCTGGAAAATGCTTTTTTCAGGGGGATGAGGGGGTTTGAAAGTGACTGTAGGTTTCATAAACTGTGTCTGCATATACCTCTGTGTTCATCTATGCAGTCAGCAAAGGAGAGGAGCTAGAAAACACAGGAACAAGTTTTAAACTGTTCTAAAATACTCTCTCATAGTAATTTTTATTGCAGCGTATTCTGACCTTTCAAGTCATAAGGAACTGATATTATTACAGTACTTTTGGTAAATGGGAGTCATCAAACCACTGTTCCTCAAGATCGTTCGGAACAGTTGCAAGGACAGTTGATCTGGCAGTGCTGGTGGGGAAGGAGTGCACCGAGCAGCACAGCCTCTCCCTGGTCCCACGCCACGCTGCCCATGCCAGATAAGGCACTGGGAACAACTGAGAGCCGTGGTCCTCCCTGTCTGAGCTGCCAAGCTGTCTCTGTAAATCGCGTGTCACTGCTCAGGGGGCAGAGTGAGCCTCCACGAGGGAAATGTCACAGCACAAATACCCAGTGCAAATGCAAGCTTAGTGTAAGTGACTTCTGCAAGAGGAGGCTTCACACCAGGTATCACAGTTACAATTTGGACATTAAGAAGCTTGGGTTTGGTGCCATTTCTTAACCAGTATAGATCACAACTATGGCCTGGAAAATTCTTTATTTGGCAGCTGTAGCCAAGCAGTTTTCTCAACTCTTGTTCAGAATGTGTCAAAACTATTACTTTAAGCATTAACTGGATTTCAGTATGCTTTTTATTTGCCGACACTGGTTTAGGATCACTAATAGTTTGGGTAATATGCCTTCTTGTTTATATTTGGGAGTTTTAATAAAGCACATATGGTCCTCTCTTACATTTCTTTCAGTGAGAAACCCATGGAGTTTTGAATAGGTGTTCCTTAACTAACTGAAGACCATGACCAGTTTTCTCTGGCATTAATCTGGNAGAGAGCTTTGGGTGCCTTGCTTTGTTTTAAATATGGGATCTGGAGGCGTGTCCAACTCCCACCATTGGTTCATGCTCAACCTAGGACAGGTCCTCTCTTACATTTCTTTCAGTGAGAAACCCATGGAGTTTTGAATAGGTGTTCCTTAACTAACTGAAGACCATGACCAGTTTTCTCTGGCATTAATCTGGGAATATAGTCTGCAAGTAGGAAGGCAGCACTAGAAGCAGGCATGGCCCTGTGCAAAGACTGACAAAAATTCACAGCACTCAGTCTCAGTCTCAGCACAGTCTTGTCACTTTATTCTCACCTATATCACTCCTTTGGGGAAAGGAAAGCATTCCAAACTGGGGTATCAGTAAAGTGCCACTACTGCTGGCTGGAGAGAGGGAGAATCTGAAGGGGTCTGGGTTTATTTATGATTCACAGTGAGTAACTGAGGGCTGCCACTCTGCTTTCTCCTTCATCAGTACTCTGTGGCTGTGGCTGCTGTGTGCTCCCTAGCAAGGGTTTAGAAGTGAGCCGAACCAGCTGAGACGAACCTTATAAAAATACAAGCTGCATGAATGAATCAAAAGCTATATTGCTAAGTTCCACGGGAAGACCAAGATATTTGAGGTTTCAAATCAGTCCTTTTTATGCCTCCCAACTGGATTCATTATGAAATGGCTTGTCTTCCAGAGAAACACAAATGTCTTTAAATTGTTGTTTTGCTTTCATACCTTTTTTCTAAAAAAAGATTAGAGTACAAAGTAAAACTGCATACCTATCACAAGAAACTTCTAAGCAAAGCAAAATTAGCATGAGAAGCAAATAGAGCAATACAGAGAAAAATGGTGCTACTCAAGAAACAGATAGTACTATTTAGATCCCTTAGTTGGCAAGACAGCAAGCCTGGACTGATTGCCAACAGAATGGCAACAAAAACATTCAGATAAATTCCAGTCTTGAAACATGAGGCCACACAGGAACATTTAAATGCAATGTAGTATGCTTCCCTAAATAAGTGGTGGGAAAAAATCCCTTTATTTTGGTAGAGGACAATTTTATATTTGGTAGAGGAGAATGACTATCAACTGTAGGCAGAGTTTTAGCCTAGATTAGCATTCCACTCAGGCAGTGGGTAGGCGAAAAGGCTTGACTTAGCTAATACATTTTATGATTCCTGTAAGATGGGGAAGGATTCTTTAGTCCTCACTCAGTCCTCACCCAGTCTCCAGAATGCACTCTCTGCTTAAAAGCAAAGCAGGATGCAGTTGGATCTGGTAACACCATAGCACAATACAATGGATAGATTGGGAAGAGGATATAGATAATAGGATATCTAAAAACTCAGTAAAAGACTAGTCCATCTTGCAGCTGCGGTGTTCAAAGGAGTGCAACCCTATCCTTGGGCACTGAGGTGAAATTATAAGCAATTTATTGTGCTGAAAAAGAAGGTTGCTACGTTTTTCCTAACACCTACATTCTCAGTTCTACCCTTTGCTATGATCTGTCTCCACAGGGAGCAGAATCTGGCTCTGGCTGCTCTAAAATGTTTATGTGATGTTTAATAAATGGCTCTTGGTTTCGGTCTCTTTTCTATAAGACGTCATTTGAATTTTAATATATTTAGCATAAAATATAAAGCCTATCCCTGTGAAGGTATTTTCCCTATTACGAAACTGCAGATATTCCACTTGAATGCTATGGGGGATTATACCTGAAGAATACTAAGATATGTAAATATCTGTACACTGACATCAACTTAAGCAGTGCAGAACGAATTTTACTAAATCAAACAGAATCTGATGAAAAATTTCAAGATTTAGAGTGAGTTCATATATTTGTACCCTGTCTTCAGTAAAACAAGCCAGTGAAAAAGATATCGCTGGAGACTGAGAGATCAATTTGACCTGAGTTTTCATGTTAAATTCAAATTTAGATTTTTGGATTTGTTTTGTACTTAGAATATGAGGAAGTCTTTTAAAGCATGCATTGCAACTTACTTTAGAAAATCACCTTTCTCTGAAATATCCAACATGGTCACACCTGTGACTTAGAAAAACCTGAAGAATTTCATGCAGGTAGGAGATTTTCGTAATCTTGCACAATAGTAAACACATTGTGTTCAGTATCTCATGTGACAAGCTGAGTGTAATACCTCAAGTGCAATGATTTTAACTTTGAAATCCATACTCTGTTTCTGTAATCAAACATGAATAGTATTAAATATCAGAGAATGGTTATCAAGGTGAAATTTTCCCCTTACAAATAAACATACAATAAATATGGTGCATAGTGCAATTTTACTGCACAGCATAAGTTGTATCTGCTTTGTGTTTAGTATTCAGTAAGATACAATATAAGTCTGCAAGAGATGGTTTGTAAAAATTCACCTGCATCAGTTTCTCCCCTCTTTGCTTAGCAATGAGACATCTCGCTTTCCAGACATGTGGAGGGGTGTGAGGTGAAGAAATGATGGTCCAGAACCAGAGCACAGTGTTTGATTTGAGGTTTTAAACATTGTACTCTGACAAAGGACCTGTGACAGAGACAGAGGAGCACCCAGTAGTGCAGGCACTGTTCTGTTTCCGCTCCCTCCCCTTATGGGAACAGAGAACCTCTGGCAGCTGCCGGGCTTGAAATTCAACAGTAATGCATTGCCACACTGGAGAAAATCGTGGAGTTAAAGCTGCACAACAGTGGAAAAGTAGTGAGGATTCTGTTCACTTTTCATACCTGGTTTTTTTGTTAATGGTGGGGGCCATATTAGTTGATTTACTTGAAAAATGCTGCTACTTTGCCTTTAGTAAATATGTAGGAATATTCATTTTATATTTAGTTGGGCCCAGTAATGTCTGCTTATTACTTTAATTATTCTTGGTATGAAAAGGCATTTATATACTTAAGAAAGAAGACAAACAAATTGGAAAGTGTCCTGCTGGCACACCAGTGTTTGGGAAAGGATAAAGACAATACATCCTTAGACATTTATATTTATTTGCAAACTACAAACCAGCTAAGATATTTTATTCTGTGCAAACACTGGCAAGAGATCAATATAAACAAAATGATCCCGGATGAGCAGCTCCAGCTCATTGTTATGGCCATTTCTCCCACAGCTGCCTGTTTTAGCTATTGAACAATTGCTGGTATTTCTGACTTGAAAGTATCAGTTACTTTGCTGTGAAGAATCTCGGAAGCATGGAGTAAGTGACAGTGGAAAATTGTATACTATGATGATATAAATGATACAAAAAATCGTGGGGTTGAGGATAAATCTTTTATTCATAACTATAATTTTCATGCTATTGCATCTCTGTTTATCAGCCTTCATTGCATGTCAGTTTTCACATTCATTTTTTGTCACTACAGCTCCGAGCAGCTCTAGCCAGTAAGACAGATACTCAAGATCTCTATCTAAACTTTCATTTTCTAGAGCATAAGTTAAAACCAGATGGAATCTGAATTACAAAAGTACAGTAATCTCAATCCATATTAATAACCTGTAAAACCAGACTGAGTTTTTGAAATGTAGTCTGCATACTGTCCTTTTATGTAGCATCTGAAGATCTTGTTTTATTTGTCATTATTGATTTTGAATGAAATAATTAAGATAGCTTTTACAATAAAAAAGCTACAGCTGGAGCCCTGATATTTACAACAAACTTTGGCTTTAGTACAATTAATATAGTGTCTTTTTTTTCCATGCAAACCTTAATTTTTAAGAAATTCAACATTTCTGTATCTATTGAGTTGGCAATAAGAAACTGCACAAAGAACTTGAAAGAGTGAGTACTTTCTTGTCATTGCTATAGAGAGACTTCTAATTGCACGACACAAGAAAGCAAATTCCTTAAAAACTCATGATGCAGCTCAAAGAACTACTCACACCCAATAAATTAAAGTCAGATGAGAAAAAGGTGCCTATATTACTAGACCAGCCTTAAGTGCCGGGCCTGCAGCCCGGTACTGTGCCACAGTCCCACCACAGCTTTCAGCCACACTGGCAAACAGGTATCAACATCAGCTGCGTGTCCTGCAGAATTCCCTACCATTAAAAACCTCCCCAGGCCCTAAATTTATATGATACTCCAAATATCTGCACGATTCAAGTTTTGATTCTGTGAGTAATCATTGTTTAAAAACCACTGAGGTACATACACACCCATACTGTGATAGTAGTCATAGCATAGCAGTGGTGTTTTTAGGCGTTTTTGTTAGCCATTATCCCAAACTTCCAAACATTGCTATCTTAAGTCATGTCAACAATAAAAACTGAAGTCCTTCCAGTTTTTAATTAGGGTTGCAGAATGTCACAATTTAAGGATGTTTTTATTACTTAATGAT
Source organism: Melanocharis versteri (assembly GCA_013397845.1). Lineage (NCBI taxonomy): Eukaryota > Metazoa > Chordata > Aves > Passeriformes > Melanocharitidae > Melanocharis > Melanocharis versteri. The sequence goes on along the minus strand of VZTG01010061.1, from coordinate 1,279,626 downwards.
AATTAATAAAATATTGTTTCAATTGTTCTTTGAGGAGCAAAGCAGTGGATGGAGCACTGCAGGAAAACACGCAAATGGGACTGTGGCTGTATCAGATATTTTTAAATAACATATTGTCCATAAATATTTTAATACTGTTTTTTGAGCAAGTGCACATGAAGGATTCACTGAAGTTGTTCATTAGCTCTAAAACAGGGACATCTTCATTCTACATGAATTTGTTCTCTGTGTGAAAACATTTCTTACTTGAAAAATATTGCCCCAGTTCAGCAAACTCTTAAGTAGAGGAATAATGTTACTGTGTTGCAACCTCTGCTAAAGGCCGCAGTCTAGTTCTAGGCTTGAAGTTAAAGCTATGTGCAAATGCAGAATCAGAATAAAATCCTAACCCAGCTGAAGCTAATGGCAATATTCCCATAGGCTACAATGATGCCAGTATGTAATCACACAGTTTTCATATTCAAACACCTGCATCCAACAACCCTCCTTAAATTGCTATTTCTAATTCCACTATTTCAAAATAGCAAAAATGAACAGGCATTATTCTTATACAGCTGCATATATGACAAATATATAAAGCACATATTTTAATATTTTTATGAGGCATTCTGCAAGTTCTACATAGAAAATCCCTTCGTCATAAATATGGCAACACTGTCCATTTACAAACTGACAGAAGGAAAAGAGTACAATAGATGAGAGCTAAAAATGCAAGCAGCTACATCTGAAATACAGAAATCTAGAAATAATAAGGATGGGAGGGGACAAAATAGAGTTCAAGTTAATGGAGTAACCTGGGAGAAGAGATTAAGAAAATAAATACACTATGGATAAAAGAAAACAAATATCTCCTAAATCAAAAGGAAGGTCAACTGATACTGGCCAGAGAGAAAAAGGGTTGCTCAGCATCTACATTTTCCCCCTATATTTAATATAAAAGAAAAGGAAAGCGTGGAGCTCAGTGAGATAAATATTAATGAGATTTGGGAATATCTAGCAGCAGAATTAATAAAAAAGCAAGTAAAAGAATATTTAGATAATTTAAATATTTATTATTCAGAAGATCTAAATCATATTCAACCAAAGGATCTTAAGGAATTGACTGAGATGGATCTGACAGACATCTTTGAGACCTCACAGAAAAAAGGTTAGGTACCAAAGGATTGAAGAGGGATAAATCCTAGGAAACAGAAAAAGGTAAAAACCAGAGAATTTCAAGTAAGTTCCCACTTTTTTTCTGCTACACAGAATGTGGCAGTAAATAATGTAACTAATAGTGTATCATTTAATGCACAGCAATGTCAGAATACTCTTTTGAGGCTCTAAATTCTGTGTCTCTGTCCATCTCTACTTCGTTAATGTCATTCAGTCTTAGTCACTGCTGAATAAAATCAAAAGTTAATGGATGTCAAAAAACTCAACCCAGATTAAGATTTGGAAATATACAGATTATTTGTGCAATAAAACAGAATATTTAGCTACAAATTTGTAGAAACTGAAAAGTTAAAGAACAAAGATTACAAAAAGAAACAATCAAGAGGGGTACAAATAAATTTATTTAGAATTACACTTTTGTTTTAAATCACAGGAGTACTGGTATGCAGAAGTTCGGCCCCAGTATAACTTGGTAAGATGGAAAGCAATACCAGTTCTCGTGCAAAGTGATACAAGATGTGACATAAGTCTGAGTTAGTAACTGTCTGTCTGAATCGCATGACCATGTGCCAAGATTGTGGATCAGGGGTTAGTTAGTAAGATTACTGTTCAAAATGTATTATTGCATAGGATCACACCTGGGACACAAATGGATTCCCATCGTGGGAGCTGCCACCACTGTCTCCTGTTCATCCCATTGACAAACTGTTCACGTCCTGTATTAGAGACCACTGGATGTTTGACACTTACTCCTACTGGAAGTTGTTCCAGTATGTCACTCCTCCAATGGCCAAAATCTCCTGTTTTTCAGCTAAAACAGATGCATTGCCAATGTGAAACTTCCCATTATTGGCAATACTTTTAATTTAAATAGTTACCCTCTATGTCAGGTGTTTACCTCTCCTCATTTTTGGCAGACATTAATCAGAACCTTTCCCAGCCTTTTTTTTTTTTTTTTTTTGACTAGACAAGTCAAATTCTATATATTTTCTTTAATCATATTACTAATCCTGTTCTTTCAGCCTGTGATTCTCAGTCATATTCAAGATTAGGTCTTACATCACTGTCTGAATGCAATACTGTTTCCCATACCTTCCTGATACATCCTAAGATGAAGTTTTCCCTCTTCTATTTTGCATTAGTCGTTACAGTTGTCTTGCAGTGTCCTTTTTTGGACTTTCACCCATTAAAAGCAAAAATCCTCTTTTTCATCTCTGAACTCATGACTTTGCAGGGTGCAATATCAAATGCCCTTCTATTTGTATTTCTGAGAACATCAAATCATCTAAGTTGACCCACATGTTATTCTAGTCCTCTTCTGCATTGATTATCTCTCCCAGTTTTCTGTTTTGAGGAAATTTCATTACCACATTTTCCTTTCTGTGTCATGCTCATTAATGAAAATACTAAATGAGTCTTTGAAGAATTCCATTAGCATGCTCTCTTCATTGCAATGCTTTCCCTTTAAATTGTTATCTCTCCTTTAGGTACTTCCTTGCCTAATTTAGATTTCCTCTACTATTCCCCAACTTCTCTTGCTTAACTGGTAATTTCCCAAATGGTATTATATCAAAACCCTTTATGAAGTCCAGATGAATGAGACCTGCTTCGTTTCCTTTGTCAAAAAATCAGTTATTTTATCTGAGAAAAAATATCAGATGCTGCTAAAGTTACATTGTGCTGGTGGTTTATTCTGCATTCTAATGAAACTTACAGTGCTGTGTTCTCAATTTTTAAAAACAGCTATATGCTTCACTTATCCACTATCTTTATATTTCTTAAATTTTCATGAGAGTTTCTAGTATGCAGAGGCAGTACTCATGCTCATTGGCCACATTAACACAATGGCTCTTTTGGAGCCGTTACAGTTGATCGTGCCAATGATCCATGGATTATATACTTTGATAAGGTCTGGTGCACTTGCAAACAAAAGGTTTTTTTCTTTGTGTTTCTGTTTCTTAAGAGACACTTTTTCTTCCTCCCCAAATCATCCTTTAATATTCATGCAAAGCGGCCAAACAAAGGAAACCAAGCCACAAAAATTCTAGCTGAGATGATGTGATGAATACACTTAATCCTGGAGCAGAAAAGTAATTTCTGTCTCTGATATAGGTTTTTTGTGGCTGCTTTTCTGTTCTGTGCCTCTATAGTACAGAAAGGCCCACTCTGGGGATCATAAGAACACATGCAAATTCAGTCCCATTTTTAACCATGCATCCAGGAGAGAAACTGTTCCCTGAGAGGCGCGGTTGTGGTTTTGTCTCTTTCATATCAAATGTTGCCACTTCTCTCTGACGCTCCCCATTCCCAAATAAAACTATTCTGAGGCAGGTCCATGTTTGCTTCTGACCCATCCTGGTAGCATTGTCCACTGGAACAGAGAAACCCCTGGAGACTCAGATCATGTCTAACAATGCAAATTATTGAATGTGCTTGGGAATTTGTTTGGCTTGCCTAGAGGTCGTTTTCAGGCCATGCTCTAAAGCTGGGGCAAACCAGGAAGGGAATACAAGAGGAATGATGCCATTAGACAGCTTTTCATGGTTGTCCTTTCCTAATCCTTTCTGGTGACATCTGTGAGTATCTCGGGGAAAAGGCCTTTCTAGAACCAAATGAGAGTAATCCTGTGCTGAGTGGAAGGATTCAATTAGCATTAGCTGCACTGCTGTGCGGATTCATCTCAGTCAAAGCCTCCCCATTGTCCCCACCATTTACACACTCATTTCTTACCTAACCCCATCCTGGATAAAACCAATGCATTTGCTGGACAGAGAGACCCTAATATAGATTAAAGGGCAGTGTTTTACACTGCATAGACTCGGTGTAGGCTGGGGTAAGTTTTACTCCTTCCACACAATACAGAGCTCAGTGGGAACTCAGTCCACTTCACACTCACAGTTCATCCCAGATTTAGTGCAAGCACAGCCAGGCTGCACCTGCAGCATTTACTCTGCTCACTGTGGGCATAGGCCAGTTACCTTCTGCACACATGGGGAACAGCGTATTAATGTAACTAAGGACATTGGCCAGCAACAGGGAGATGGGGAACTTCAATAAAAACAAAACAAAGAACCTGGAGGAATTCAGCTAGGGTTCATCATACACAAAACCAAAATATCCCAAACTAAATGCCAGCTTGATAAAAATACAGGTACTGAATCTGCAATGAGTCTGGAGATGATTAATTAGATCATAGAAGATTCTCATAAAAAGCTCTGTTGTAAGTTGCTTTAAAGAGAAAATGTGATTTAACAAAAGAGCTTTAACATCCTCGCAACACACAGTTCATAGACTCCTCACCAAAGAGTGAAGGCTTTGTTTGGAACACGCCTGTGCCGAAGACCTCCTGTGTGACCACAGGAGTGCATCTTACTTTCCCTGTACCTTTGTTACTTATCTCTAAAATGGATAATATGTTATTCCTTTCTCCATCCTTTATCTCATCTGTTTAGATGTTAGTTTCTTTAAAGAAAAAAGTTGCCTCTCACAGCAAGGAAGAAAGAGTGCAGGCTCAGTAATAATAATGCCGAGACCTAGACATTGTCTGACAAAGTAAAATGATTTCCTCTTTGTCTCCTTGCTCATCAGCCAGGAGTATCAGGATGTGCAACTCCTATGAGTCCACGGGTATATAATGGAAGGCTGCGTAGCTGGGGAACCACAGGGCATTCACAGGCTTTTACCAAGGGATATGAACTGTATTTGAATTAGGAGCAACTGACATTCAGGGTCTCCAACAATACAAGTAATTTGGACTTGTATAAGGAAGTAGGAAGTACTTATTAAAAAGAGAATTTGTGCAGAATACTGACCAGAAAAAGAATAGATAAGGGCTATTTTCAATAACTACTTGAAGTCATCATCCCAGTGAATTGGAAAGAAACACACACTTGCTGAAATGCTGAAATCCCTAGAGAGAGGAAAATGCCAACACAGAGAATACTGATGAAAAGACATAATGTATAAAATCTAGTTCCTCCTGCAGTATTGCAGGCAGCTTTGATTACCTTATCAGATATGGGATGCTATCACTCCTGGAAGGGTGCAGTGCAGGAAGTCAGGGTAGTTCCTGCTTATGAGAGACTCTTTGATGCAGAGCAATTATGAGGAATTAGGCTTGTTTTCCCTGATAGATTTCAAGGACACTGTAACAGAATAGAATTCAAGGTGAGACAGAGATATTAAAGTTAACCTGTGTACTCAGCTAGAGACAACCAGGCTCTTCTGAGAAGCACATAGCTAACGATCACAGTCTAAAAGAGGGGCTGAAGGGGGAAAAGACTTACTCAGGAGAGCAACTTACTCATTTCCACAGGAGCTGTCCTCTCTTTTGGGGACCCAGGCTACTGTTTGGTCTCCCCTGGGCTATGTAGCTCCATTGGCCACACTACTGATGAAGGGAGCTCTTAGGGAGCATTAAAGTCACTCAAGGCAATTCCCATTATAGAAACAGTACACTGTTAATATGTAAGTTCTATAGTTTTATATATAGGGGTTTTTTTGATTGCTATATAGGAGCAAGGCCAGGAGATAGAACTGTCACATAGGCATTTAAAAACCAGGTTATGGGAGGAACAAATAAGAATTCTTTTCCTTTGCTAAGCAGATAAATTCTTCCTGTGCCTAATAAATAGGTTATAATAGGGGAGTCTGCTAGTCTGAATGTTAAAATGTCACCAGTGGCATCTTTTTGTCTATTTCTAACAGCCCGCAGCCCAACAGACTTTTTTTGTGCCGTAATTTCCTATGCTAACAAATTTTTTATTTGTCCTCTTTGTATGTGTCCTCTCAAATATGTAACCATTACAATTTCATGTGTTTGGTGATTGACATGAAGTTGGTAACAGTAAGAAAATATGTATTGCGTCCTTGTAGACTTGTCAAGACTCTGGAATGAACATATGCTGTTAAGACTGATTTGTCTGGCAGTCCAAAAACACTGATTGTTGTGGCAGGCTCAGATTCAGCACTGAATTACTTCACCATCCTTGCTCTATCAAACCAACAGAATTAGTAATTGAAGCCTCTTTGAAGGGGGAATACATTTCAATGTTCATTTTTTAAATTACTGTGAAAGTGGATACTTAAGTTTTATGGAATGAGAAAAGGTAACACACTGGAGAACTGGATTTGCTGATCAATACCTTAGAATCTTACTTGCACAAATAATTTAACTTTCACAGCTATAAAAGTCAGTATTGTTTTGTATAGTTTTAACAGACTTCAGACCTTCATTGCTCATTGAAATTACTGCATTTTTTAGTCACTGTTCTAATTATAATATATTAAGAAGTTAAATAATTTATAACTCCCATTCTATAGAATTGAAATGAAGGTGTCCCTCTTTTGTCAGCTGGTACAAGTGGAATTATTGGATTTACTCATACATGGCTTATGAAAAGCACAGAATTACACTTTTTTACAGACCTGATTTTTCACCTGAGAGCAATTCAGTAAGAACAAGATCTTCTACAGCGCTTACACTGGCCTTAGACACCTCTTTAGAGGTGACTTACAGAGAGTTTAGACACTCACACCACATTTAATCCTCAGATTCACTCTTCAGTTACCACTTGGAGTCTATAACTGTAAAACTTGTCCACCAGTAATTGATCATGATCATAAACAGCCAAGAAGTAATTGATCATGATCAGAAATGCCTTTTGCCTGTGCTCAAGAGTTCAGAGTTTGTCTCAATTTTGCTGAAATATTTGACTGCACAAATTGGAGATGTGACAGATCCATATTGAGTGACTTGACCCTGCAAATTCCATCATGTTGTCCTTAAAACCCAATTATTGATTATTCTAAGAGAGAATACTCATCCCTTGAACTCGTTGCACACTGCATGGAAAAAAATTATTATTAATTGAAAATTCAATATATTTGTATTTAGAGAGATTTAAAAAGTCACTGCAAATAAAATCTGTCTTTTCACTTGGTAAATGAGGATTCTCGGACTCTTTCTCCAATGACTTTATATTTTTGAATTAAGTATATTAATTAAATAGAAATTATAACAGTCAAAACTGAGATCAACTCTCGAAATCAACCAGGCTGCAGGAAAACAGAAGGATGAAGATCTGTCTTAAAATCTGCTGAAGCTAAAATGAGATTTGAGTCTGTATTTTTCAAATCCTTCCTGCTCTAACCCTTGATCACCAGATGGAAGGTAGTGGCAACACCTCTGCTGCTTCTCACTCTATTTTGCAAAGACATCTAAAGCAGAGAGCCAGCTCCTGACATCTGCAATGTTCTGAGGGGGGAGAGTGTCAGAGGAGAATGGAGATTAAGAAATAATTTTTTCTCTCCTTGGCATTTACCATCAGTTACATTTGGCAGTGTCTTATTCAAAAATGTAGCTTTGGAAGATACCTAGTTATTCCCTGGCACTGGCGTAGGGACACTGGTTATTTCCTCTGGTAGGGAACAAGAAATTCCCATGCTAAGCCAAAAAAATACGTCTTGCATGCTAAGCCTAGGTCACCTTTGTGGAAGACTTATTAATTATTTAGTATTCAGGGGGATTCTACCAGCTTCAGTTGTTCAGATGAATTTTTAATAAGTCACTATTAACATAAATGGAAAGTATAAATTGCTTGCATTATCCTCTGTGCAGTGGTAGCAATGAGAGGCTTCTGCACTAAGGTCCAAGATGTGCTGTTTACCTAACAGGAACTGACAGCTGAATGATCCGAATCTCCTGGGAGTGTCTTGAAAAATAAAACCAAAATCTTTTCACCATAGAGGAGCTCTATTTTACAGTAGCCAAAAAGCACCTGAAGCAGTTAAATTATCTGAAGAACTGAAAAGAAAAAGCAGTATCTTAGTCATATACTCAGAAACTTACCTGGAGATGGAACAACGTTCTAAGAGAAAATTCAGTTGAGCAAAAGCGCAACATCTGGCAAAAAACCAAACTTCTGTTAGGAGAGTGTATCTTTTCCTGAAGCATATTACTTACTGTATATATTTTTCTAAATACAATTTGTTGTTCTTGAAAGAAAGGTTTAAAGACCAAAATTGTAATTCAAGGATTCATTACCACTGCGAATTTCCAGTACTTTCTGTTTTCCCAAGAAGTCAGAAAACGTTTAATAGGTGTTTGCATTAAATTAGGTTGTCTTAATGCGTTTTGGTTTTTGACTGTTTCCAAGACAGTGAGTCAACCAAGCAATACACTTGATGTGCCTAGACCTTCAACCCAGTGCAGACAGAATGGTTTTAAATTCAGAAGAGCCAACATTTACTTGAAGAAAAACTAGAATGGAAGGGTTTTAATTAAATACTATTTAAAACAGGTGGAGAAGACAGAACTGCATGACAATGTTTTGTACGTAGCTGTCCCATGTCCCTCTGTCCTTGCAGGTGGTTGGTTGCTCCCAGTTAACTCCATGACTTCCTAAGTCACTGAGCAAATTCTGTTCTCTTGTTCCTTGGAAGGGAACATCTATTGTGAGATTTTTCCTCGTTTCACCCTCCTCATCTCTGCAACATCTTTGCATGAGCTTCAAGCCATCATCTTCATTCTGTATCTCTTTTGCTGGCCCCATGAAGCCTGGAATTGTTTCTGTCTCAACACACTCAACAGCTTCCCTGAGGAAGGAGCCTGTAGAACCTCTCTGCAAGACTCCACCCAGACAGGCTTCTTGAAAGAGCATAAACACAGTTGTGGAGACATAAATAAAACAAATACCATCTGTCATGCTAGCATTGCCCCATATGTGTAACCACCTTTTCTTAGTCTTTTCAACTGATTTTCCGACATACCCAAATACACATTTGGCTTATTAGAGAATTTTAGCACCTTATGGATGCTATTCCCAAACATTCTAAGTGCAGTCCATGCAAGTACCAAAATAATTCTGGATTTTTCTTGTCCAACTACAGTCATTTCTACTTCCTAGTCAACTGTACAGTTAAGCTCCTTTCATCTGAATGATCTGTGATTGTTTTAGTCCTTTCTGACTTTGTCGATTTTGAGTATCCCTTACCCCTCACATAAGAGAGAAGTAAATGGGTCAAATTTGCTTGGCACAATTTTCCTGAAATCAGCAGTGTTACAGCATACACGACTTTTCTGAAATCTTTTTGCTTTGTGGCTACCAAATAAATTTTCAAAACTACTCTTAGTCCTTAACTTTATCAGTCTTCCTATCTTTGTAAAAGCCCTGTTATAGATGAGGTTAATTTTTTTTTTTTTTTGCTACAAAGGATCATTGACTCCTGTTGAGTAGTATCGCAATCACAAATGACAGAACACAAAAGGCGGAATCCCATTTGTACCAATAAATTGCAAAGCCAGGGAGAATGCATGAAGGGTGAATTGGTGTCCCATCACTGTGCTGCAGTCCAGGTGGGCAGAACTATGAGGGAGATGAATGAGAAAATGAAACTGCCCAGTATTTCCCAGGTGTGGTAACTACTGTAGAAGGCATCAAACTTCCTCAGAGTTGAGTAGTCATGACCTTATTTTGAGCCAAAAGATTCAGTATGAAATACAGATAAAAAGGCAACTTGGAAATTTGTTGGTTGTGTAGCACAGAGTTTTACAAATTACTCTGAAATACAGAAAACTGTCACTGCCACAGACTACTTGTGCAGCCTTGGACAGATAATTTAATCTCATGGAGACCCAGAAGGCCTGACTAGAATGAAGATTCTGCTTTTTCCTCTCTTTTGTCTGTCCTGCTATTTACATTGCAAGTGTCTCTGCTGAGGAGTACAGTAGAGTCTCTCAGCAGTGCTGTAATGCAAGTCCATGAATGAAGACAAAAGCTGTACTGTCCAACAGTGTGGATCCTAAGACATTAGAATTTGTCATGCTTAGATAGCATTCTACTTACCATAGTCTTGTTAACGTGATAAACTCCTGACTCTCCTGATCGAAGTACAAGTGCAAATGGTAACATGGCCTTTCTCTGCATTTTGGCCCTCTGGGACCATAACTGACAGTGCAGCCCTTGAAGCTGATTGACAGCTGTAACTGCAAGATGAACAGCAACAGCAAATTAAATGTCCTGCCCTAGAAGGACAAGAAGCCTCCTACTTAACTGGACATATGCAGAGAAAAAGTAGAGACTGTGAGGAAAAGAAGATCAACTGGATGATATTTAGTTAAAGGAGGCTTAACTTTGCCCTTGTTTTTACCGATGTCAGTTGGTCTTAATTCCACCATGGCGTTGTATCAGTGTTAAACCAGCCAAGTGATGGAAAAGTGAAGTTCAGACTCAGTAGCCATAGGCAGGCACATGATCAGTAGAAGTGCCCACCTTATTCCCAATTATCACTGAGCAGACGCGAGATACTCCCCTTTCTGCTGTCCCTCATGTGGTTTTTCCTATTGTATAATGATATGTTGTACTATTGGCACTAATTCTCTCGTTTATTATTGCAGTATCAGAACACATTATAGCATCAGCTCATAACATGAGAGAATGTTCGTGTCTCTCAAGCACTGCCTTGGTACTCTGCAGGGTGGGGAGTGGAGGCAAAATGACAGTAAATACTAAGTAAGGGAACTAAAAACAGATTTAAAAGCATGTAACATTTTGGTAAGGAAATATTTTTTATAGCCATGGCTTTGGGGAAAATTACTTTTATGGCCAGCTTTTCAACAGGCCTGCACAAATATTCCTGTAGTGTTTGCAGGTGCAACCGTATGTATGCGAGGCATGACTGTCTAAAGAAAAAGCTTTCAGCAAGCTGGGAGAGTTTCTTTTTTATTCCTACTTGCTTTTAAAACACAGGTCTTCTAGGAAAGAAATAACAACCTCCAGCTGAGCTCCTCAAGCTATGTGGTTGGAAGAGTAAGAAAGGCTCAGCATCTTGGGTCTTAAACTTCCCTGAGAAATCCAGTACTGAATTCTTATGAATGTCACATTGGATGCAACTGGGTGCAGAAGACTGAAGAATCTGGCCTAAACATGTCTAGATCATTCCATGTAACTTAGCTTTGGTTTCTCTTTCCTGCTCCCCACTCCCCTGTTAACATGCAGACATGGGCACACACATTCACGTGTGTATCCACACATGTGGAAGTTTATACTGGGACATGGATATGCAAAGACACACCTACAGAGACACAGAGACTGTGTATTTCAAAAAATGCAAATCTTTCCTATTTAATCATAACCTGCCTGCAAGCGATGTGTTTAATCACGCTAGAAAAGATACAAGTTGATAATTTTATTCAAATGAAGGAATTGAACAGAATTTAGAGGTTAGAAATCCTGAAGGCTGATTGCTAGTGTTGAGAGCATATATTTATAAGCAATTAATGGCATGCTTGGGGTTTTTTTCTCCGACACATTTTTTTGCCAATGATAAAGTACTCCCTGTATGGTATCAACCAGTTTTATTATCAAATAGAAAGAACTAGATGAAAGAAAATCACAAAATCCTGTAATACACTTATTCTCTGCCCACACACAACTATTCTCTCCTTCTTTTCTCAGTGGGCTGTAATTTCTCCTTACCCTTTGAAAGAAAGCAGAATTATGAGGAAAATTGTAAACATGTTAAAGAATTGCTCACAAAATGCTAATATATTGCAGTCCTGTTGTGTCACCACCTGTATGTGGTGAATACCTACACACATGCAGTAGCACTAATTATCAGGGACAGACCAAACGTGGAGGAAAGCACTCTAATAGTTCAAGACTAGACATGTGCACCTTTAAGAAAGGACAGATAAGCAGGACAGGGG
>VZTG01010061.1:1234527-1263572 GCA_013397845.1 Melanocharis versteri | reverse complement strand
TTTTTTTTTTTTTTTGATAAATGTATTCAGCTTGGGCTTTACAAACTTTCAGTCTTTGTCCTACAAGAACATCACAACAGAATTTTTCATGTAATTTATGCATTTTGGTATTATTGAACTCATGTAATGGATCTCTTAAAATGTACTCATGATGAGGATGGATTAATTTTAGTACTTGGAAGAAAAAAATTGTATCTATATATGGGTGTGTTGTGTGTGTGTGTGAAAATACTGTCTATTTCACATAGATGAATTTGGTTACATTCCAAGAAAATTGAATTTTCATATATATAGTTTCCTTTATTAGATGAGTGTGCATTCCTACACCCACAGAGAATCTGTACCAATTCATCTTACGTTCCTTGGGTGTGCAAACAATACAAAAAATAGTCAAAGTTAGCATATTCTATATAAAACACATTTGCATCTGCTACGCACAACTTCCTACGCTCTTCATCTTTAATTTAGCAATGGCTGGATGATGAAGTCATCGAGTCTTAGGAATGTGCTCAGGTCAGGGTCTGAAGCTTTATACTTCATCCAAATACCATTTGGTTTGGCCCCTTTTACTGAGATGCAATCTATCGTGCTACAGAAGATTTAAGTGAGCACCCTCAATAAATCAAGCCGAAATGAATTTTCCACTATGAATTATGTTGCAGACAGCTGCAAAAGCTACATGACTGTCTTTTTTTGTGAGTTTGAGCGCAAATCATGAGATTAAGGATTGAGCTAAGGTTTGTGGCTGTAGAAAGGAATCCAAAATATTTTGCATGCATTAATATCTCTGATGAGAACTGAATCCACACAAATACTTTGTTTCATTGCCTTTGACAATAGCTACAGGAAAGACTCCTCTGTCTCAGCCTATGATTTGTGCATACTTAATGCAAGTCTGTCTTTGTAAGTAACAAGGCTTTTTACTTCAGCGATCGATCTGGGCTGGTTCCACAGCCAGAGTTAATTCTGGTCCATGCCACCATGAAGGCTGTGCTGTAGGTGACTAAGATTCTAATGCTCTGGAAGGCTGATGAAAATATGGACCAAAATTTTTTACTCTGAGTAATTAAGTGTAGCAGTATTGACTTTTTGAAAGTTATTGTGAGCTACCACAGCCAAGGAAATGGCTCCAACTTTCCATCACATTGTTTTTATTTTGCAGTGGCCTCCATGACTTTCAGCAGCCTCTTTTCAGTCACTGGAGGAAGATGACAGCATGCAGCATTTCTTATGGAAGCATTTCAGGTCAGGCAGTGACAGTGTCTCCCAGTGTATCCAAGAGCCCAGCTTAAACAAATGACCAATTTGTCCAGGAGAGTTCTGGGAAAAGGACACAGCTTCTGGGTGGAATTCTTTAGAATGCTAATTTCTTCTGGAGTTTTCACCACAATACAAGGTTTTCTCCATCTTTCTTGACAAATCAGGAAGCTGAAAGTAGGGATTTCCATTGCCGCAACAAGTAAAAAGTAAAAAAGGATTCCAGCGCTTGGTATCAAAGTAACCCAGCACATGTGGTGTGTTCCCTGCCAAGTACTCAAAGCTCACACCATCAACTGGAAGGAACAAATCATTAGTGCAGGAACCTTGTAACATGCCAACATACCTAAGGCTATAAACAGAACAATCAGTTTTGCCACCTTTAAATTTGCAACACAAAATCCTAAGCCGGGGAAACTACTTAAGTTTGGAACTTAGAGGCGTGTCCTGAAGATAAAGTGGGCATAGTATTAGGCACATAAATAATTTGAACATTCCCCCCCTTGGACATGAAAACATCCATTCTCACAGTGATTATGTTTGGGGGTTGGTTGGGTTTTTTTTCCAGGCACATACTGAAATACAGGTCACTGTATCAAGTACCCAGGTTGTGAATACAGCAATTGGATAAGGAAAAGTAAACTCACAAACTACTGAGAAGTGGATCATCTATTGTTTGTCTATTGCAATGAAGTCTTGTATTTCAACGTCAGTCAAAATTTGCATTTTTCTGCATTGTAACAGGCAACCATTTAGTAGGTATTTGCCAGCAAGTGTGACTTGCTAATGCAAGATTCCTGTATTAATTTAATGGGAATGTAATTGTGTTGTAAAATACATAATCTCAAGTAACCTACTATGACATTTACATTTGATTACCATATCAATGCATGCAGATACCTTTGCATTACAGATATCTTTGGAAGTGTTCTTTGAAAAGTGCACAGACTTAATGCAGTGTGCTCTATTTCAAGCAAAGAAGACTCCACTAGGAAGGAGTTAGGGTGGTGAATAGCTCTCCAGTGCTTCAGCACCTTAACTAGGATGTTTCACTATTTTTTTCCTTTCTTAAACGAAGAACACAGATAATGCTTCACAAATAATTGTACTTGTTTCCTGCTGCTAATGTCACAGTCATCAGAAAGGAGTGATGGAGCAGATAGCCAGGTTATTCTGTGCCAACCCTGTTCCACCTCCTTGTAAGTGCATTATGACCCTGTAGCATGTATATTTTTTTAAATATTCTCATGATTTATGTCAAGAGATTCATAGTAAGAAAAAACACAGCAGGCAATGTGCAGCTGTCTAGGGAATGCTTTTCATTAACCTAGAACACCAGAAATAAAGCTAAATTAGACTTAAATATTTCCTGAAGCACCTTGCAATCATTATTTTGGGGAAAAAAATCATTAAGAGACGTTTCACATCAAATACTTTTAGCCAATCATCAGAGAAGATATCATTTTCCATGTTTCCTATAAACTATACATTTTGTCCTTCACCTTAATATTGTCCAGAGGTACCTCCAGACATCTTCAAATTAGTCAATTCACTTTAATTAAATAAGCTATTTTTCCTCAGCAGAACAATTCTCTGAATATAGTGATATTTCCTGTTCTCTTTTTCCAAATTAATAGTTCTTCTGCAAGCAGAAATGCAGTATGCAATGCTGGGATGGAACTTGTGCAAAATCTCTGGATATATATTTGCATTACATACCATTTTCAAGAATGTTTTAACTCTGTAGCTTTTGTTTCATTGTCATATTTCATAATACATTGAGTCTGGACAACTGCATATACACAACCAACTTTCTTTAATATTATGTGTCTGCTAATGGCAATAACAGAGTGTGAATGCCATCTTTAATTGGCAGATCTGCCAAAGGAGAACAGCCTACAATGGTGAGCAGCCTCAGGTGACTCTCCATCAGAAGTGTCACTTCCCCTGGATGCAGGGCTTGGTCTTTCCCTCGCTGAGGGTTTCAGTGTGGGTTTGGGTTATTTGCTGAAATGAGAACAATTGCCCTTTTCCTTACAAACTTCTAGAGACATAGCAAAACATAACAAAAAGGTTGGGATTCGCCCAGTTCTGCTGTTGAAGGGATTCTAAGTGATGCAGAAGACTTAATAACTGCTGTAAAACTTTCCTTTTTTTTGTGAAGGATTTCTTCCTTTGCAGGCTGACTCACATGTATTGAAACAAAATAAATGAGAGTATAATATTATGAAAGACAGGAACCTCAAAGGTCAGCTCAAACTCTGGCTTATCTAATATAACACCTTCTTCAGAGCAGTCTCTTTCTGACACTCCTGAATGGATGAATCCCATTGGCAGAAAAGTGCCCAGCTTGATATTTCTGTGCTTTCCAAATGCTTCCTGGAGGCACATGGACCATACACGCTTGTCAGGTGCCTCACAATGGCTTGGATGATTCCAGGTATTTAATCTAATTGAACTCAACTATGGCTCCACCACAACATAACCCAAAAGCATCTTTTAAATATCTTGTGTCTGCAGGATTTGTCCCAAACAGACGAGCAGCTTCATGAAATCTGCCTTTCTCTCTTTCTTTTTGTTCTCTTAAAGCCATGTTACTCAAAAACATCATAGCTCTACATCTACCCAAGATTATTGCTGCATCTTTCAATCCTCAAGGAACTGGATTCTTATTTTACACTAGGAATTTATTCACAGGGACTTGTAGTTACATAGTCCTCTCAAGAATATTTTTAGAAATCTGGAATTTGAATAAATTCATACCATATATTTAGTGTCTACTTTATGTGTTTTTTACAAGAAAAAAGGCTCACCTGAACAAACCAGGATCTCAGATACACAAAATCTTTTTAATGAGTTTTCTAAATAAATGATCTTGGCATTTAAAAATCATTTGATGCAATGAAGGTTTTCCTTCCTCATAGGGAACTGAAATTAGTTCCCAGAACAACTGGTATTTTTTGCTGTGCAGTTAGATACATTTAACCTCTGGAGTTCTGACTTGCATCTTTTCCTATAACCAAATGATCATTAAGATATAAGGTCAGTGGCATAGATTTTGCTGTAAATGCATATTAATAGAGAAGAAGGAAATCAGTTCTGCAGAACCCAACATCAGGGCTGTCAGGAGAACCAGGGCACTGCAGGGTTAATTGTTACTGCAGTGCTGAAACTCTTCAACCAGCTACAATTACCCAGGTCTAAAACTGGAGCAATTAAATCTCTTTAGGCTTCTTGCTGCTGAAGTTCGGGAGCTGTTTGATTGTGTTCCGTGCTTTGGAAGGACAGTCAGGGGGTGTTTGTGGCTCTGAGTGCCACCACAGTCCCCACCATGGTGTGCCTCGAGCACCAGCATGTTCCTGTCTCATTCAACTCAGATCCCAGGATTGGGATGCCCTTTGGTTTGTGCTGCCCTCAGAGGGGCTGTATCTCGTATCAAGGCCCCTTTCCCTCTCCGTAGTGCATAGCCCATTAATGCTAAGCCTTGCCATTAATGCAGGGTATTTCTGGATATCTATAGCTACTTTCATCCAGGCATGGAAAAGTACTTATAAATGGTAATGTGTTAAACCTAATAACACCCCTAGGAGGGAGATGAGAATTTCAACATAGACTTACTGGTGCAGAAACATATAAAGACGGTGGTAAAAGGCTGAGATGATGAACAGAGTGAGTCTGCATCAGAGGCCCTGTGACTTGCCTGTTTCCTGCACTAAGCCAATGACGTGAGCTTTTTTCTTCTTTTCAATTATTAGAGTACCCAGACATTCCAAGTGAAAATCAGGACCCAATAGTTTCATGGTACATGGTAAAGCCTCAACCCTAAGCAACTTAAAGCCTAAGTAAATGAGATATAGAAAGCTTAAAATAGAAAACAGTAGAAAGAGGTGCACAAAGTTGTGCTGGGAACACAGTCCCTGAATCCCAGTCCAGGGACCTTGCCTCCAGACATAATTCCTTTCCTTAGTATTAGCCAGATGATAACTTGCCCCCCTCTTGAAATTAAACACTTCAATTACTCAGGCAGACAACTCTCCTGATATCTTGTAACATTAGGAAAAGGTTACTTTTAATGTTTTCTGAACTAGAACATGACAAGGAACAACTTGAAAGAATGAAAGGCGAAGTTGAAACCAATAGTTGAAAGGCGAGAATTACATAAAATCGCCTAAACCTAATTCCAAAAATTCAGGCGTGTTTCTTGCTTATTAGACACTTTCTGAAAATTATCATCTTTGAGATAAAAAGCAAGGCAGTCAGCGGCCTGTAATCTTATGATGCCTGAGCGAGGGTATTTTCCAGTGTGCAGCCAAGAACTCGTGTCCACAGGGAGGGACAAATGCCCTCTCTCTTTCGCAGCAGGGCAGTCCCCAGCAGGGCAGGACGCGGGCTGCAGCCCAGCTCTCACTTAGCACAACCCCTCCACATCAGATGTCCACACACAATTCAGGATGTGTGAAACAGCTGCCTGGGAAACAGAAGAGGAAGACCCCACCATGGATGTGGTTTGGGGTTTAGATGCAGCCCTGGAGGAAACCTTCTGCTACCCTTTTACCTTTTGGGGCTTGGCTTTTTGGTTATAAATATGACCACGGATGGGAAGCCTGGGCTGCCTGTGCCTGTCTGAGTGCTGCTGAGTCATTTCCCAGCTTTGATCCATGTACAGGGGTAATGAGACAGCTCTCAAGCCTAATGGGCTTCTTTCTTTGCGGATTAGAACAATTAATAATAATGGAGAAGTCCTGTGCTAAGGAAATTTATAACCAGCTAATAAAAGCGTGGCTGTTGTAGTTAAACACAATAAAAATTACTCTTTATGCACATACACAAACATAACGTGTTCATGTCAGCATTGTTTAATGTACAAGTTTTGTGTATATGTGGCTACATTTACTGATAAAATGTAAATGCCGTAATCAGAGTTTGTACAATATTACACTAAGTAATAATGCACTAATCTGTTATCAAAGTTGGGCTTTTATGCTAGTCAAAATCAAACTATAGGAAAGCTGTTGAGTTATACCCATGTCATGGATCTTTGCCAGCCCTCACCTGTCCAGCTCACTCAGCCTTGCAAGCCTCAAAGAATCCATTAGCTCCATGAAAAATGAATCTAAACTAAACTACAAATAATGAGATGCAGTATCTTGGTCAACATAAAAGTCTTCAGACAGATGATACCAAGGCAAAAGGATATGCTGTGACATGGGTTTATGTTATTTCATTGTTTTTGTGCTGAAACAACTAAACTTCAGCAACCTAAAATATATATACTACCAGAAATCTCTTGGGAGACCCCCTAGCAGCACTTTGTTGGAAACAAGAGACGGATCTTTACTTTCCATTTTATCCACAGGACCTTATTCATCTTCTTCAACTGAACCTTTATTTCTTAGGAAATAGAGGCCTTTTTTCATCTCATCTATGACCTCACCAGCTTCTTAGCACATTAGCATCTTTTCAGATTTAGTACGATTTTCACTTGGGATTATCTGATTTTTTTCCACTAGTCAGAAAAGCGGAATTTGCCTGCATGCTCACAGTAATATCACAGAGAACAGTATTTGGCACTACAGTCTGCAGTTACCAACCTTTGGGCATAACTCTGAAAAACAAAAATTCCTTTCTGGGTTAATTTCTGTTAAGTTACAATTAAGTTACAGTTAAGTTACACTTGCAGCAGATGATTTTCTGGCAGAGGAGCAATAGATTGAACAGTGGGAATGCTATGGTGTTGGAGGTTAGGATTTTTCCTTTTTTTTTCTTCTTTCTTTCAGAGAATTTTGTCCCATTTGTCACCTAAGAGATAATAACGACCGGTACTCAAGAGAGACTAAAGAAGTGGCCACGGTGGGGGGAAGGGGTACAGCTGGCTGCAGCCTCTTAGCCGGGGGCTTTTCTCTTGGGAAGGGCAGAGGTGTCTTCCTTGGCAGACACCTGTCCTTTAAACTAGGACATATGGTTAGCTTTTAGCTTAAATTAAAATGGAAAAGAAGTTAGAAAATCAGTACAGCATAAGAACTTGGCATTGTCTTTTAATGGTAAAATAATCTGTGGAAGTGATGTTTAGAGTACAGACTGTGAATTTCAACACAGTTGAAATACACGACTTTGTGATAGCACTTTTAGAGGAACCACCTCATCTTGCAGTTTTTTTCTGTGTCAGGAAAGGAAATCTCAGATATAGAAAACTAATATTTTAATCCTATTACCCTCAGAAAGCAGATGATTCAAATCATGACAAAGCCTAAGCAATGGGAACAGAAGGTGGCAGGGGGAGAATATTAAGAAAAGTGTGAAGCAGACAATGCTTCAATCTTATGGCATCAAAAAAAAGCTCCTTGTTTCTCAGAAGCACTGACAAAATTAGTTCTTGGTCTTCTGAAGGAAATTACCAGGACTGAGGAGCAAGGGGAGATTTGTGGACAGTGAGGAAGCACCTTCTGCTTTCGTGGGAGGAGCAGGAGGATGGTGCTGCTGCCTCACCCCACATCCTGCCCTGTCCTCTGCTGTGGCACCAGAAGGAGCTGTCAGTGTGGCTCTGGGGTGAGCAAAATCGAGATGTCCCACGGCCAAGCCCTGGCAATTTTGACACCAACGATGGTCTGCCACTCGAGATACTTCAGGGTTTTTTGCCCAAGCCCAATCTGGATGGTGCTGTGAGCACCACTGGATACCAGAATAAAACAGAGAGGACCTGGAAACTAGATCTGTGGGCCAAAATAGTAGTCAAAGATCAAAGAAATGAAAGCAAATTCAGATCTTTGAGAGGGGAAGCAGTAATCTCTGAACAGGAGCTTAGCAATTCAGACACATTTGGAAAGCAGTGGAAGAGATGCACATAGAAAAACAGACACCAGAACACAAATCCAATGTGAGATAACTGCATCAGATCAAGGTGTAAGAATATAGACAAATACAGAATATTCAGCAGAAGTATTTTGAGGGAGAATTATAGAAATCATCAAGGGGTGCTGAGACTAGTGTAAGGATTAAAACGATGAAGCAAACTTATGAAAGCATTCATAGAGCTGCAGTTCCAGCACTGACTTCCAGTAGGCACACTTTGATCAATCATATAAGGATCATGTAAGAATTAAAAGTGATAATTAAAAAGGGGAAGATTCAAGGTTGCCAATATGTCAGAGTAGCAGAGGAGAGACAGGAGGAAAATGTGAGTTGTCTACATCTCTCATAAGCAAAGGCAGTTCTCACTGATATCAAGAGAAGTAACTTGCACATAACTGAAGGCAGACTCTGCCCAGGACTCGTCCTCTGAGACTGTCAGCTAAGCACCTTTCAGAAGCATTAAATACACATGCTAAGATATATTCCTAGCTCTAGGAAGCCACTTAGCAAGAACCAAGTAACAGACCCTGAGAATGCTTTGCAAGATCAAAATCTAGACTTCTATGTCTATGTTTTTTCCCATTTGGAGATTAATCCAACAGTGAAAATCACTTCCAAAACACTTAAATTGGGAGAACTGAATTCTCAGATCTGTATTAATAGCAAGGATCTCCCTGAGCAAACCCAACTATTGTTGCCTGGTTTTCTGTGGAGTATGCTCAGATTGCCTCTGTGTAGTTCCCAATATCTAATAAGGCATGAGATGTGATCGAAGTTTTTCCTCCTAAGCAGAAACATTAGGATCACCTCTTTCTGCTCACTGTCTACAACTGTGTAGGAAAGTATTAAAGACTGTCCCTGTGCCCATCCCCACAACTGCATGATTCCAGGAATGCAGTCTGAAACATTTCTTGACCAAGTTTTAGACATCACAGTCCTCTGTGTTGGTTTTCCAGTGGACATCTTGCAGTGGTCCCACATTAAGCCACCACATGTCCAGAGCTGCTGCTATTTTAAGAATTTAAGTAGTAAATGTTTAAAAATTAAATTTTCAGGGATCGTTCCAGGATACCAAGAAAAAGATACTAATTCAGAGAAATCTTCAACTTCTCTATAGAATTTACAGGGCCGTTTCTTCTTTTTGGTTTCTGATATGCTCATGTCTTTCTCTGTTTTAGTTTTCTAAGTGTTTTCATTGATTTCTTTTTCATTTTCAGCACAAACTGAACACAGTTAATCAGTTGATACAAAATGCATCCTGCAACATTGCCAGTAGCCTAACATAAGTGGATTCAATCGCTGAATTGTCGTAAGATTAGACCTAAGCCACAGTATAAGCTTCATTGATCCAAGCACAGCAAGATACCCATTCAATAATATGTGTTTTAGCAAGGTTTTCCACTTGTAAAAACTTCCTGCAATTTAGCGTTCATCCAATATGTGCTACAAACACGGTGGATCAAATCTTGTATCAGTTTAAAGAACATCCCACTCCTTAGGAAGGAAGCAGGGTACCTGGGTGTATTGTGTAAGCAGAGACACAGAGGCAGTGAAGTTCGCTGTCAGACGAGGCTCATCTGCGGGGTGCATGCAAAATGGACACTGGGCTTCCTGACAAGCTCTGGGAAGATGGGGGATGAAAGAAGGGATGATGTGCTGGTGTTCATAAAGCCGTAGGTTCAGTAAAGCTGCTGTTGTTACCAGCTGAGCTGTTCTTACATGGAAGCACTTGCAGGGGAGAGGTCACGAAGAGCTGCCTGGCTCTGGCTGCTGTGCAGTCCCACCCCTGTGGTACCCGAGAATCTCTGAGTGCTGTGTCCCCTCACCCTGCCCTGCAGTGGGACACGGCTGCTGCCATGCTGTGCACACGGGAGCTCTGGGAAAGGACTGCTCCTGCCCTCACAGCCTTCCCTGTGGCTCTGGCTGTCTCTCCTCACAGCCTTGGTCCCCACCTGTTGACAAGAACATGAGATTTCAGTGGGAAATAGGGTCTAATACCACAAGAGATAAATAATGTGGGATTCCAAATTGCTCTGGGGTGAGGAAAACAGGGCTATGGGACACCAAACAGTGCTGCCAATATCACTGACACTTACCTGTAAATAATAGGGGCCCACACAGCCTTCAGCATGGGCACTGACTGACTCTCTTTGGGCTGGAGCAGAGACAGGTGCCAATATGTGATTAATTCAGAACAGACCTCTCGTGACATTAGAAGTTGTTGGGTTCCTCCACACCGGGATCTCTCTGTCAGCAAGACATGCAAAAACCCCAAATGGCAGAGGTGATCTAAATGCATCCAAGGGCTTGTGTTGCTGCTTACAATGTCCATCACCTGGCACAAGTCATGAAATGACATTGCTGTGATTAGACCACAAATGATGTGGGGATGCTGATGCCAAAGGAAGAATCTGAATTGCAGATAGAGTTTCAAAATCAACTATCTCTATCAGGAAGATAGTGATTTAATAGCACCTAAGGCTGCTTTTTCATTAGAAGGTTTTCTTTCTTTGGATTTTTCTCAAAGCACAACACTTATTTGGTTCCAAATGCCTAAATGTAGAAAATCTTTTCACTCCTTCATCTTAAACCCTTAAATGCACAGCATACAGACTTTGGAATAAGAAAGGACTGACAGCATAATGATTTTACAAGTATGTGAGGCTTAAAATTACGACCAGTATGGTCTAATTCACTGGATGTTGCTCTTGAGAATAAACTTGAGTGCTGGTAAACACATTCCTGGATACAGTCTCAGCTGTACAAATGCCCTGTCATCTTTCCATGCAGATTAAGAAAGCCCTTTATTATATAAATGTCCCTATTTTTTTTTCCAATTGGGAACTTACAGCATATATATATATATATATATACACATATATACGTAATTCTTGGTGTTGCTTGAGGAATGAGTCATCCTTATTTCCACTGAGAATTTCCCCCAGCTACTTTAGTTCCATGTAGGGAGCTATATTATTTTGCTTAATTACCTAAAGATTTCAGATCACTAAGATTTTATGTTATTAACACAAACATCAAATGATTTAAGCAAGTTCCTAGAATACCTAAATGAAAAAATCAAAACAAATGCCTTAGAGGAACTGCTTCTTGAGTTTTGAAAGAGTGGGCAAATGAAAAAAAATAAGTTAGTCAAGTATTTTTCTCAAAGGAAAACTAATAAAGAGAAAGGCATGGATATCTTCCCTTCCAGGTGAAGCCTCCTGTGGCTAATCTTTCACATTTTTATTTAGCCTAAAACCCCACCCTGCAAAAACACAAACAGATCTTTAAATTTATGATCTTGAGAAGTCTACCCACATGAACTTTTGCAGGATCAAGACCTGAGAGAATGATTTCTGTTCATAAAGCACTTTTAAAGTTTTATGTGCCAAATTTTGAGAACAATCTATTTTCACCCACCCACTCTGACCTTATTTGCTCAGCAGGCACTATTTCTAGAGCTGCCAGAAACCTCAAAATGGCCGTACATTTTGCTGTCGACTCTTGAGGAGATAAGGCCAGTGTTTTCAAATGCTTTATGCACTTAGGCAGCTGCTTGAATGGTTCCTCACAGACGTGCTGGATACGGGGTTTTTCAGTGAATGCAGATTCAGGGAAGCCCTGCATAGGTCTATTAATTCCATGATTACAGTCCTGGGACAGATTTCCTTTGAATGCAAAGTGTGGCTTGCCAAGAGTCAAAGTGGGAAAAATGGCCTTAGATAAACTTTAGTAGAGCAGAAACATATGAAGAGCTCATCAGAGGGTGTTAGGTTCCCCCTCCCTGTCCTCTCTCCAGGAGAACCAGGTGGCTTTTGTCACAGCGAAAATCAATCACACTGTTCTCTGCTCCCACCTAGTCACTGTGTGTGAAATAAACCCTATTTCTAGGGTTTAAGTAGGATAATAGGGGAAAATGTAGTTTGCTTTAGCCTGTGGATAATACACGAGGTAATAATCTAGAGCAAGATCTAGATTTAAGGAAAATATCCTAAATTCGTGTTTGTCCAAAACTTCCTACTTTTTCTAGGAGTTCCAAGTGTGTGAGGTGAGACACTGGCCTCACACCCCACTAAACTCTACTATAAGATTTGAAAGGTATCAGTTAATCATAGACTCACAGAATATCCTGACTTCAAAGGGACCCACAAGGATCATCAAAGTACAACTCCTGGCCCTGCACGGGACACCCCAACAATCCCACCATGGGCCTGAGAGCATTGTCCAAGTGTGCCATGAGCTCTGGCAGGATTTGTGCTGTGACCACTGTCCTGGGAAGCCTGTTCCAGGGCCTGACAACTCCCTGGGTGAAAAACCTTTTCCTAGTATCTAACCCAAACCTTCCTTGACACAGCTTCATACACACAGCTTTGTCTTCCATACTTCGTGCTTTACTATTCAGTATCTTGAGCTTCACAGCAGAAACATTTCCTAAATATCATTTTGCACTTTATGGTCAAAAAGAGAGAGGAGTGACTAACTCCATAACTGGTAATGGAGTTTACAGGAATGTTCCTTCATCCATTATCGCTTTCTTCTCTTCTTCTCCTGAAAGGTGCATTCACTGCACAAGCTGGTAGATGAATAAGACTGGCAGTATTTGATTTGAAATTCAGACTGGTAGCTAGTTATTAAAGATAGCAGCCTGTCTGAGCTTCTTAATATAACAAAACTTTCCTAAAAACCAACTCTGATAAGCATAATAATTTCCCTTGCCTTTTAAATTCAGGGGCTCTACATTGTCTTCAATGGTAATTCACTTCAAACAAGACGCTACCCAAGCCTCTGGTTAAATGAACTGTCACACTAATAACATTCAGCTCTTGAAGTTTCCTTTATATGTATCACAAATGCCAAATCAAAAACTAAATTTTGAGCATATAGTCTGTGGGATTATTCCTACAAGTAGTCGCTATAGGACTTAGCACATTTCTGGGACATACTGGCAATTACCATGACATGTCTATGACACACGATATTTTGAAAACATCCTTTGTAGACCCTGATGGGGTCACTGGATACCGTGTGGAAAGGGATATCTGGTGAGAATTCACTGAGCCTTTTGTTGCTGAAGCACAGGTTAGGAAATCCAGGGAGTGCTGCACGGGGCACAGCACACAGCATGACTGCAGGATAGATCACAACAGGCTCCCATTTTACAGATCAATCCCAGCTGTACTGAGAAATCTTACAAGGCTCAGGCAGACCCTCTGTGGTGCCCATCCATCCAAATTCATACTTCGGCAGTGTGGATACTCGATCTGGTTTCAGTGAGCTGAAATAGCTGCAAGAAAACACAGAATGTGGATAACTGAGTCAAACCATTCATATGTTGCAAGTAAAATTTTCTCCCATTGGTTTATCCCACAGAAAGTGGGGCCATTTAGGCTACAGCTAAAAGCTGAAAAGAGAAGCACAGAGGATTAGACAAGCTCGGTTTCAAATTCCTGGCTATCTAATTCACCAGCCCCAATTAATTTAAATATTTTAAAACCTGATTTTAAAGTAATATAAAATATTTATAGATTGTAATTACAATTGACAGAGTTGGTTAGTTCAGACAAAAGTATCAACAGACTGAATTGGGGAGCAAACACCTCCTCTAGGGGTGTATAGCTTGATAAAATATTGATACTGAAAACTCAGAAGCCTTTCCTTTGCAGCTCCCGGGAACAGATTATTTCCCAGGTGTATCCCACTATAGGGATTGGGCATTCCTTTAATGTGTAAGTAGCTCAGCAGAAGGTGCTGTGCTAGAAATCTCAATGCAGTTACAATCCCTCTGCAGGGCACGACAGAAGGAGCCGTTCTGGGAGGACTCGCAGCCATCGCGTCCTGCCAGCCCAGGCCCTGAGAGAGCTGCGGTTCCCGTGTGGAGCCGTCGGCACAGAGCTGCTGAGGGGCTGGGAGTGGAGATGGAAAGGGTGGTGAGTGTTGGCCTGATGTCACAGTGCGCTTCTCTGAGCCTCAGCATGGGTAGAACTGGGGGGGATCTTTCCTAGTTAAGGTATTCACACCAGGAAGAAAAAGAGGACAGTATTGGTCTCTTCATCCCTCAGATGTGAAATACAGATATTTTCAAGCAGGGAGTTAATCTGTAGGAACCACTGCTTGCAACTTGTCCAAAGAAAATCTACGCCTCTCTTGGTGTAATTGAGCAAGAAATATATAGTGTGGGCTCTGACTTTGATGTCTTGCTGGATGAAACTTAAAAGCTATGATGGCTTAGAAGCAAACATCAACACCATGCGTTTTCAAAATGAAAAGGCACCATTCAGAAAAGCAGAGATCAAACTCCAAACATCCTTAGATACCTCTGATAACTCACTTGTGAAATGGACATCTGCTGCTACTGAGACTCTGCGGGATCCCAACAACTCAAAACTCTGCTGAAAGCTTGTACCATAAAGGTGGGAGCAGTGGCCAAAGTCTCGTCAGCAACAAAAAATAGTTGTCCAAATATTACATGGTAGGCACCATTATAAGAACATGGAAAAGAGGAATGGCTTTAGTGGAGATATAAATAATGCAGACTGACACAAACACATAGGCTGTGTGAGCTGAGAGAGGCTGCCTTTCTGGACAAAACAGAAGTTATTTGCAAAAGGCCAGAGGACTATGGATTATAAAATAAGTGTTGAAAAGCTGGTATTCCATAAATACGGTAAGAGTACTTTATCTGCAAGAGGATTCAAAGACCAAAGAGAATTTCACATGTTTAGATGAATGTATTCCTGAAATTCTGCTACTCAGCTGTGGCTTCCCTCAGTGCAAAAATTGAAAGCAGAGATTTGATTTATTTATCAATAAATTCACAGTCTAATTGAACATACAGGAAAAAAAATAGTGCCTGAGGATAGTTAAAGAAATATTAAACTACCCCCCAGTGTTTGCTGAATCTGCCACTTTTGTCCCAGCAAATTTTACTGCGTTGGGACACAAACGCATGGGGAATGAGCTTTCTCAGTGCGGGGGAGGAAGCTGCGGGAACCACTCTCTTGCTTTCCTCTATTGCTGCCTTTACACACCCCCTGGGCTCCATTCTGGGGATCCTCTGTCTCAACCCACAGGCTGTGTGGTGCTGGGCAAGAACATGGAAATGCTGGCCATGATGTTCAGAGACACCCTTGGTGCGCTCCTTTCAGCTCCAAATGAGTTCTTGCTCATGCATCTCTCCCTGGACTCTGCAAAAGCAGAGAGAAGAAAAAAAGAGAACCACAGCTTCCCCTCTCTTCCAGGAAATACAGTACAGACTCTTAAAGGGTAGGTCACAGAATAGTTATTTCTATTTCCCAATTTTGCCTTCCTCACCTTCAGCATCCTCCTTCTTTGTTTAATTCCTGTCCTTCCATTAAAGCACAGCTGGATCTGGAATAACCAGAATCAGCAAAAAGATACTGACTTGTTTTACTCACCTCTGATCTTTGTAATGCCAAGATCCACCTTCTCAAGTTTCTTTTTGAATTTGTTTTTTTTGATAGATTGTATGTTTGTTTTTTATTAAAATTTGTGTGTGAGTGCAAGAAAACTGCAACTACAGCATTTCAGAAGCTGAGGAAGGTAGGAGTGACAAGGAGCTTAGAGGATGTTTGGTGTAGTCCACATCTGCTGAGGATTGTGGATCAAATATACCCAGCAAGGTTGACAGCTCTTTTATCTAATCTGGTTTATAAGACCCCAAGTAATAGAGATTCTACAGACACTCCAGCAGCCTGTTCCAGTGTTCACCTAGGTTTATAGTTGGAAAGATAACCCAAATCTCCTTTCTTGGAAATTAAAGCAATATTTCCTGCCCCAACCTCAGAGGATAATGGATTACTATCTCCTTTTTGTAGCTTCTTATACACTGGAAGTCTGTTATCAAACCCTCCTCAGTTGTGTACAAGAAACAAACTCAGTTTATCCAACCTTTTCTCATAGTTTATAGGTTTCTATTTATTCCTGTTCCTGTCCAGTGGGACTGAACCTTTTATTTAAAAATATGGTGCTTAAACCACATTCTGGGTAAACTGGTAAACTTCCAATAGTTCTGAGCACAGCAGAGTAATGATGTTTGACATGTTACAAGCAGTGCTACAGTTAGTACATTTTACAAGATTTGCTTTCTTATGAGTACATCTCACTTCTCATTTACTGTGGATGTTATCACCTTCAGATCTTCCAGGCTTCTCCTGCCTTTTTGGTGTATGGAGATTTGGCTTCTCCTGCCTATATATAGCTCTTTTTTATTCACTTGAGTGAATGTGACCTTGTTCAATTGGAATAATTTCCCTGGTTTACCAAGAGCATTAGTTCTAATTGTGGTGCTCCAGTATTTCCAGTTCCTTCCAAAATGCTGTCATTCATGAATGTTATAATATCTAATTTATTCTTTCCAGTTATAACCTGCTTAAAGTTAGGCTGAGAAATACATGGTTTCTTGAGAGTTCCTTTTTCCATTTTCTTAAAAGCAGGTACTATATTTGCCCTCCTCTGGTTTTCTGGGACTTGACCTATCCTCCACAGGTTCTGAGAGATGATAACTAATAATTATGAAATTGCACTGGTTAATTCCTTAACTGCTTTAGGGGAACAGGTCTTGCTGTCTACAATACATGCAACTTAACTAAATCTTCTCTAATTCTTTCTCTATTCTAGTTCACACTCCATTGCCCTGTTAAAACAAAATTATCAAGTTACAATTAACCTTTTTTGAGGAAAGACCCAAAGATAGCATTTCATGAGTGAGCAAAATTGCCACTGCACCCTCTTGGCTCCCTTCTCCCTTCAAAGAAAATCCCACAAAGCTTTTGAGAGGGAGAATTAGCAAAAAGTAGAGTGAGAAAATAGCAAAAGCTGTTATGGCAACTTGAACTCTTCCCTGTTTATCTCTTTGTGTTGTCTGCTAGACTTCCCTCTTTGTTCTAATTAATTGGCAAACTCCTGCTAAAGTCATTTATTTCTCAAAACTTATTTATTTTGCCTCACAACGTTTATTTGCACAGCACTACTGTTGTGTACAAAGATTACTCTTTAATGGAGTTCAGAACACCATTGCACAGCATGCAATTCTGTTCAGTCCAAAGAATACAATACACCATATACTGAGTCTGTAACTTAAATTAATCTTACTTGGTTTTACTTTGCTTGATTACCCTTTATGTGCTTTCTTAAAGTCATGTGATTTTTGCTTTTTATTTTGACTATTTTAATTACTTGCTTCCACAATATATTTTCAAGGATATTCTGCAGCTCTTTTCAAAGCAGTTTGCATTAACTAACTGAAATAGATTTGCTTTTGCAAAAACAAAATTAAAAGAATACAATCTTTTTAGATCTCAAGTATGTATTTAAATAAAAATGAGCCAAAACCTGTAACTCCATACTTTAAAATTTGGGACATCAGATAAAATGTTGGCATTGTTTCAGCATGTCTGGATGTGAACATACCCCATGTGAAGGTCTGTTTTAGAAGCTGTCTGGGCTTCAGCCACACAAAGCACAGCAGGAAGATACATCTGTATTTTCCTGGAGAACAAATACAGATGACTATTGGCAGTGCTGATCTGAACCTCCACCCTGGTTTGATCTTCAGAGCTGGCTTGCAGACATAACAGGAAATAAACCTACAGGGCTTTAAGGGGAGTAAGCATCACCTGCAGTGACACTGAAATCTGTAACCTTGGCAGAGGCAGAAGACATCAGTACCGATCCACTCCGACCTGGTGCAGCCAGGCTTGGGCACTGCTGGAGCAGCACCGAGCCCAGTCTGTCTGGGGCAGGGGGAAATAACGAAGTTGGCCCCGGGCTGGCTTAAGCAGCTTGCAGAGCCTCCAGCAGATCCTGGCATTCAGTCAGGAGCTCAAGTCAGCTGCTGTCAGTGCCCAAAGCAGACAGGATAAGCTGTGGTACCGTGTGTGCTCCCAGGGCAGGCCCAGCGCGAGGCAGGAGGCTCGGGCAAAGCTGAGCACAGCCCAGCACAGGCTGAGGATCCCCGCCAGGTGCTGCCCTGGGAGCTGCCCCAGCTGACACAGAGCCAACACCAAGGAGTCTGGAGGGAGGGCAGCTGCTGGGAATGCCAACCAGGCTCCTGCTGGCCAAAGGAATGCACCTCCTGTACTCTGACTGTGCTGGTTATTTCCCTGAGGACAGCGAGTGTCTGCAGAGTCACAAGGGGAAAAGAGATGAAGCTGTGTTTTGGATCTTATCGTTGTTATTTAAGTGACCGGTTAAGCCCAAGTCTGTCAGTGATAGATAGAAATAACACCTGCCTGATCTGAAAACAGGAGCCTCAGTGACTTTACCATGCACTGCAGATAAGCAATATCTTGCTTGGTCACAGATGCCCGTGTTAACACTGCTATTGCTGCCAGTGTCTAAGAGGGCAGCTGCCTCCATCTGCACATCCAACAGATGCACAGATGCCACTGGTACCTCTGCTTGCTAGATAAAGCCAGCCAGTAATATCAGCAGACCCCAAGCTAGCTCTATTTAACCAGCATGGGCACTGGTGACATGTGAGGGCATGCAGAGCTGCTCTCACACATACTGACAGTGACACATTCAAGTGCTCAGTTAAGGGTGGGGGTGGCTGCCGCCAAATATTTCACATGCAGAAAGAAAGCCAAGTTATTTATCTCATTTTATTTACAGTAGTAGGGGACTGTTGAACAGCATGTAAGTGCACTACGATAAAATCGATAGAGAATATTAAAAGCAGAAATAAAAATCAGCCAATATAAGGAAACTACTAACTTGAATGAAAGGATCTAAGAGGAGGGCACACTGAACAGCTCAGGAAAACCAACCCACCAAAACAAAAGGGAATGATTCCCAGGTTTGATCAGATAAATCCTCAGCCTTTCATTAAAACAAAATGCCCTCGACATGATGGTTTCTCTGAAGCCTCTAAAGAGAATTTTTTTCAGCATACTTGAAAAATTTTCATAATCAAGGACCTGAAAATGCATAATCACTACTTGGTCTGATCTCAGATGACAAATTCCAGAAACTGATTCACCTTCACTGACACTGCAGGACTGGAAGCAAAAGAGAGCATCTACCAATTCAGAAGTCACTCTGTCCATTCTAAGTTTGCCATTAATCTTAAAATAGTGGCAGAGATTCTTACCCCATGTAGAGGGACACTGGATTGCTTTCCTTTCAGATATAAGCAATAGATGGCTGGTACTCTAAGCATGACTAAAAGGTTTCTCTTTTCAAAATATACTCAGATTTTGAGACAAAGTTTAACGGGTAAAGCTCAAGTCTGACTGGAAAAGCTGTTTTCTGGATCACTGACCCACGTTAAGTCCAGTTTGTGAATGATCTATGTGATAATGTACCGAAAATTTGTTTTAAAGAAACAAAGTTGTGTTTGCTATCAAGGTGATTTCTGCTGCTTTAACTGGACTTCGAATGAGCTATCAAAGACAGCCACCCATTAGTGGAGGTTACAGCAAAAGCCACCACTGTCCTCTCCTGAAAGCCCCAGCAGCAATTGCCTGAGCCCCTGAGGTTGTTTGTTAGGGCTGCATTAAACCAGCTCCCTCAGCTCTTCTGCTGTCATTGCAGCTCTGGATTAGAGATGGCACCTGACTTCTTTCTAACCAAAGACTATGTAAAGTGGGGAGAACGATATAAAGAAGAAAATTTGTAAGCAAGTTGAAATCTTTTACCTGAAAGTGTTATTTGATCCAAAACAATCCTTTTGCTTGAAGATATGCCCACTTGAAAGTTTCTGAGCTTTTCTCAAAGGTAGAAATTTTGAACTATGATTGTTTGATAGTGGCTGGTTTTTAACTGTTCTTTCCTTCATTCTTTTCTGCCACAGAATGTCTTATAATGAATGATTTGATGGTTCCATTCTTTACTTTTCAATTTTTCTATTTCACTATTATTAATTTGTCTTGTTCTGCTGCTTTTCAATTTTCCCCCCTCTGGTAAAGTTAAAGGACAGAATGAAATATTAAAAAGAACTATGTCAATCTCTTGGCTGGTAACCAAAGGGTTACAAATATTTTCAGTTGCACATTCCAGCTCCACAGATCCCAAATTACTGTCCAGGTAATTGTATTGAAAGTGGCTCACATTCCTATTCAGAACTGCTAGGCCCCGAAAAACCTGGAGAGTAATGAAAAATACCGTGGTCATTTCTCATACTGAGAGTGGGCTCTGCAGCAGAGAATGAGAGGTAGGAGGGGGAAGATCCAATGAGAAAATAATAAAAACCAACTTCAGAAATTTTTTATTAAGGCTGTAAATTAATATTTGCATAGAAAAAAGTTTTAAAATATGAACACACAAACACACGCGTGCATTTAACAGAATGCTTTGGTTCTGTATTGTAGTTCAGCTAAAAATTGTATGCCACAGAAAGCAGTAATTATTTCAGCTTTGCATATTGTAAACCTGGTCACTGTCATTCTTTCTTTGCCTCCACATGCCTCAATGCCACATTTTCTACAATCGTGGGGAGATTGCCTTGGCTCTCACTCAGCTGGCTCAGCTAATGCAATTCACAGGCCTTCAAATGTAAGCTTGTAAACTATTTAGTTCTTTTTCTCTCTAACAGCTTGTCTATTAACAGCTCATTGAATGGAGGAGGGAGAAGAAGCTAGTGAGACCTCTCTTGGTATTGTTCAGCAGTGACCCTGGCTCTCTCGGATTGGTGGCCAGTGCTCACTAAACAGCGTTTGTCAGTACATGTTGTTTTGCTGGATAATGGTGTATTGTGTGAGCAGCCGTCTGGATTAGTAGCAGGTAACAATAAGCTGGGAAAGTAAGTCTCCTGTGTGATATGGTAAGGTCATAAGAACGATGTATAAAAATCCAAGGGAATGCTCCTTGGGATGGCTGAGTACTGCAAGAAAACCTGCGCCATCCTGAGAGATCTTTGAGAGTCTGAACTTCCCTCTGTTCATTGTTGAGGACCCGCACCACTGCTGTATCTTCCGTCTTGGGATGGACTTGGGGAATGAGGATGGTTCTCTGCCCCAGGATTTTCAGGCTGCGTGTCCACTGCTCATGGCCTGTACTTACTGAAAGGTGGGTGTTGTCAGGACACCAGGATCACTACATCCTGGGGCAGGAGCAGCACAGCCTGCCCACACCGCGGCCCATGCCCATTATTCCTGTGTGATAGAAGGCTGTGCGACCCATTGCGGTGACAAGTGATGCATGCAGGCCTGGCTCCTGCTCCAGCACTGCTGTTCCATCGTCGCCGTGCCGAGATTCCCGTGTTGCCGTGTCACACAACGAGCCGGCCGCACTCTCTGCTTTCCTAATGGATTACACAAAATCTCTAGTATTTTATTACTGATGGCTGAGAATTCTTTAACTTTTCTTAGTGTTCTACATGGCATTACCAGACAAGTTGGTGGCTCAGTGTTCAGTAAAGGGAATCGTGCTTGGCACAGATTTCTCCCCCGCAAAAACCCCGATCCGCCGTACTTACAGGCCGTTCTGTTACAGAAACACCGTGTTTCCAGCTTTGTCTTTTTGCTGCGCTAAGTGTTGCAGATCTTGTGTTATCTCCCAGACAGACTGACAAGGCGGCAGCACGGAGAAATCAGGTTTCCGAGGAGTGATTTATGAGACGCGAGCTTGGCCGTGCGCGCATTGCGACTCCCCCGTGTGGCTCGAAGCCGCCTCCGGCTCAGCCGCCGGGCTGGGGCTGCCTGGGCTCACACCGGCAGCCCATCGGTTTGCAGTTAATACAGACCTCGAGAGAATTATGTTATTCTATTGTGTTTCGCTACAGGGAACCAAAAAAAAAAAAAAAAAAAAAAGANAAAAAAAAAAAAAAGTTGTAATATTTTACTAACGGTGATGCTTTGGGAGGAATTACGAGCTCTCATATTCCTTTGCTATGAATTAGTCTTAACAATTTAATTCTCGGTTTCCTTTTTTCCTCATCAATGTGTCTTAAGATGATACATTTAATAGATGCTAAAATCTATTTGGACATCATTAGTTATTTTAAAACTGGCATTATAAATTTGTGCGGACTAACACAACAGTTCGAGGTTCTAAACACATGTTAGTTGTACTCCTCTTCAGGTCACTTATGATAAACATTCCCTCTTTTTGGCTTAGCTATGAAAGCCTAGTTTTCAGTCCAGAATTGAATATTTTTACCCAAAACCACAAAAAAAAAATATTTACAGTTTCTACTACTATCTTTTGTATGTCTTATGTATATTTTCTTGGCCATGGGCCAGAGGAAGCAATTGTCTTCTTCCAAATTGAAGAGTTTGCTTCTGCCCCATGTTACACTCTCAAACTACCTGTCATCTGCATGAAGAGAGGTTGGACTTACACCAGCATAGACAAAGGTAGAATTGGGCCCAAAGTGTTTATTGTTTTCAGGAACTTGGCATCCTCTCATTCTACGGAAATCAACATAAAGACATGCTGATATTCTAAAATATTTTAAACCAACACTGTAGCTGTGAGCAGGGTGCAGTGTAACGACCAGACCTTGATGGCACGAAGATATGCATCAGGAACATGAAATCTGGGGAGAAAAGATAAGGGCACAGCCTTGCCACACTCCCAAAGTAGCAAAACACTGTAGAAAATAACAACTGTATTTTTGTGGTATTTGGTCACATCCCTCCTTGCACTGGCAAAACTTTGACTTGGACCCGAGTAGGTGCAGTTCCAGGAAAGTGAGTGCCCAGAGGAGTTGTGCCCAGCTGCAGTGGATCTGTATTTGATGACAGTTGAAAAGATGAATGAAAATCATTTCAGTTGCATTAGGGATGTAAGCTGTCAGGGATTTGGATTACTGCTTATTCAACTTTTTGGACGGCATCTTTACGCTTCCAAGAAATCCTTTTTAGTCCAGGCATCAAGAGAAGACAGGATGAACTCTAAGTGAGAAGCTGGAGTTTGCAGACAAGTAGCTCATGCTCCTGACACTGGAGAATAAGGGAATGGAAAGCAAAAGTAG
This sequence comes from Melanocharis versteri, assembly GCA_013397845.1. NCBI lineage: Eukaryota > Metazoa > Chordata > Aves > Passeriformes > Melanocharitidae > Melanocharis > Melanocharis versteri. The sequence goes on along the minus strand of VZTG01010061.1, from coordinate 1,240,531 downwards.
AGAAAACAAAGGATACTTTGTGGGTGTGCTGTACTGCCAAACCTCAGTGGCCTGGATACATTGTTGTTGTTGATCTCCACCAGTGCTTACGGGTATGTATTGATCGGAATAGCTCATGTCTGAGCGGTCACTGGGGCATCTGATTTTATCCCTTTCTTTGGGAAGTTTATTAATATTGACACTTCTTCATTTAATTGGGGCACTGACTATGGAATCCCTTTTTAATGGAATCATATTAGCTAATGTACTGCCTGTCCACACTGAAATCCAGAGTGCTTTACCCAAGCCTATATTTGAGTAACTGCTAATGTTTTCAGAAAAAAAAAACCAAACAAAACAAAACTAAAAAACCAAACACCAAAAATGCAGATATCTGAAACCAGAGAGGAATAGGAAAGACAGAACTATGCTGTAATCTGCAGTCTGCATTTCTCTGTTGCAACACAAGGACCTAAAAACAAGTAAGAGTTACTTTTCCTGTACCTCACAAGTGTTATTTCTTTCCTTGTTCTGTCAAGGCCATTCCTCCCCCCACCCTCCCACCAGAGGCTGCATTAGTTTCTGGAATGTAATTATTCACATCTGTACAAGCTCTTGTAAGACAATACCAACTAAAAAAAGCCAGAACATACAAGTTTGCACATCATCTTATTCCTGCAGTCAAAGAGAGTGAGTGAATATGGGTATGGCAAATGTTCCTCTTTAACTTTCTCTTCTTTCCTTAAACAGATTGGGAGTCTGCTTCTACCATTTATAGAACAGATTTTTGATTCTTGAAAGTGCTCTCCTGGGATTGACTAGGAAAGTGTTTTTTTGCAGTCTGCTTGGTTCATCTTCATTGTGGAGCAATTTCGGGGGCCTGGCTTTGGACACCATTTGCAATGGGTTTACAGCAGAAGGTCATGTGTTGTTACAGAGCCATTATTGCCTCTCCCCTTGGGGCCACAGCACACCTCTGTCTTTACCCTTCACCAGGAGCTTCTGACACATCTTTTTGACATCCATGCAGGAGGGCAGGAGCATATTGCACTAACTTCTTTGGCACAAATCAGCAGTGGACTGAAAGAGGGGAAAGGAAGAGCAGAAATCCCACCTGCAATGAATTTATTAATTCTCACCAATTTTGTGAATGTTTTTAATGATGTTTTGGTTGTCATGCATGAGGCCTTTAAAAGAGTAGGTGTCTCATTATGATACTGGCTTTGTGGATTCCAGGAAGACAAGGGGGCTGGAAGGTGAGTTTACCAGAGACAAGAAGATTGCTCATGGTAACTGTGTCTGTAACAAGTCTAGATGCAGCACACCACACTCCTGCTGCTCCTTACAGCAGCTTATATTCAGCCTGAGTTCACACTGCCTGCAAACCCTGCCTGTCCTTGAGTCAACTTCACTGTGTAGAAAAACCTAACAGTTGCAGTTATCTCCCTGGCAAGCTGCACGGTAGTGGAAAAACATCGAGCATGCATAGAGCCTTCTCACTCAAAGCATTTCTGCTTTTCTGCAGCTGAGGATCCCAAGACTTTCACTGAACCCAAATATTATTGAAACCTATAAACAATATTTGCAATAATGGAAGATCCTAAGTCTGTTGTCTCATTAGTTTCCACCTTAAATTCTGCCAAGACAGTATTTCCCATTGAGTCACAGACATGGTCACAGACAAGCAGGACAGAAAACCGGGCCTTTCATCTCATCCCTCAGCTCTAGTCATGAACATGCTTCCTCTGCTCACTGCCACACTGATGACAGATTTTTTTATTCTTCTTTTAACAGGAGAGGATTTGTGAATTAAACACACAGTCACGGCCCTAGCAAGGTCGTAGCACAGGGCTATGAACTACAGCTGCTTTTGAAAGAGAAACTCACTGCTGATCAGTCCAACCCTCCACACACACTTTTACAAACACAGCCATTTTGAGGCCATTTCGGGAGACAAAAGAACTGTTTGACTTCAAGGTTAATTCGAAGTTTTCAAGTAGGCATCTCAGCATGTGACCAAGTGTCTGTTCTGAATGATTCAGCCTAAGGCTAGCCTAAGGTGTTGGTTCCTTTTTTAGAACACAAGAAAATAAATGTATTGGTCTTCCAAAAAAGCCTTGTGCAAGACACTTCGCAGCCAGGACATCTTGGAGTATCTCTCAAGTCAGTGCTCATTCCTGTCATGCTGGTTGAGCTGTAGATGTGCAGCCTGCAATACTTGCAGCAATCTCTGACCCACAGCCTGTCTTCAGCCAGAGTTTGCATCCCCCATTAACATTTTTCACACCTTTTGCTTTACCTGCATCTCTGAGTTCATTTATTTTTATGTCTTCATAAATCAAACAACACAGCTCATTGCTATGATTATATTGAAATAAAGCCCTCTCTTTTATCACAGCACTTTGCTTGCCCTCCACCTCTGGTTCTCAGCAGGTTCTCAGATGCCTTGTTAAGACCTTCAAAGCCTCACAGCATACTCTGAGAAGAATGCATCTGTCCTGAGGCTACAAGAAACTAACTCTGCAGTAGTATAATTTATGAAACTACAAGTTCAGCATCCTTTTTTTACTCTCTATGCAAAGCTGAACAGGAACTAGGACTGCTGAATTAACCTGGAAGTTTATACATCACATTAGTTATAATGTGAGCTGTAGCTGCTCCTTCGTACTTCATGTTGAATTATCCTTTCAGGGCTAGATCCTCACCTGGTCTTTTCCCCACAGGTTAACCATTCCAGTGAGGCTGGCTGTAAATCAAGGAAAATTTATCCCTTTCTTTCTAGACACAAAAAGAAGTGTAACTTTGTGTATCTGACTTTTTTCTTTGATTTTTATTTCTCCAATCTTTTACATAGTCATTATAGATGTTAAGAAGCCTGTTTTGGAAATGATTAATGCTATTAATAATTTTCTAATTCAATAAAACCTCTTGTCTTTGAACTCCTTGCAATATTTTTCTGCTTTCTTCAGCTTTTCACTAATTCAAACATATGACAAATATGAGCCTTCGTTTCAGTTTTCTATTATTTCTCATGTCTGATCAAATAAATTAACAGACTTTCATTTCTTTCCCAGGAGTCATGCCCGTATGTTGATGAAGGCAGCATAAAAATATTACTTGTTCAAACAGGAGGGGGGAAAAAAAGGATAGAAATTATCTTTTATTCACTGTTCCAAGCAAACCAGGGCTGCTGGTCCCATTCCTCTCACCTTGACAGCGCCTGCTCTGCTGACCATAAATATTGCAAGATTTGCAGAGCACCCATTGGTCTGGTTTAGCTGCACTGGGTTATAATGTCCCCTTTCAATCTCTTCCATGCAGTAGCAGTTATTTTAATCACGCCACAGTACTTCGGTCACTGGGAAGAATCAGCTCTCCTATCGGACGCGGCCGCTCCGCAGTCAGGCGGCCCCAGCCCAGCGGAGCAGCATCCTGCTAATGCAGTTTGCTGTGTTTGGGTAGTTAAAGATCCGTCTGCAGGCCAATTTGTACCTGTGTATTGTTGATAGACAGCGTGCCTCGGGCACAGAGATACTGCATGCAGGAAATGGATTCTCATTTAACCGTGTTTAATTTTGTTCTCTGCATCTCCATCATCCATCTTTCCATTTCTCTGCCCACCCAAATTGCTAATGCGAAACAAAGCTACTTCTGCCACCACAGCTCCTAAACTGATGTGTGACGATGCAATGATTGATTTCCCACTCCAGGAAAAGTGGGTCATTGTACATGTTGTACCACAGCAGGCTGAACCAAGCTGGTCGTGCTGACATTGGGCTTTTACAGATTTGTTTTAAGAAGTTCAGGCCTGAGGCGACTACTGTGAATATCCAGCCCGAACACCTCTGGTTTTTGATGGGAGCACTGCCATTCTAAAATCTTCCTTAGCAGCTTAGAGAGATCTGAAGTCATCTGTGCTCCTCGGGAGACAGTACTCTGATTATGCATTTTATATCTAACTTTCATGTTTGCACCGAGAATGGAAAATTCTTCCAGTTCCAAGATATGGGTCCAGTTTCAGGTTTGTCATTTTCCAGGAGAGAAAACCCTAAACTAATTTAAAATACATTTTAAATATGAAATGGTGCAAGTAACAGCTTTTGCGAAGGATTTTGAATTAGTGAGAAAAATACTAATTCAAACTGCTGTTTGAAAAAAATCCACTGCTTTTATTCTTCTTTTGTGAGATTGCAATAGTGCGTAATAACTTTTCTCATGTAATGAGACCTGTTGAAACTCACTTTTAGATTGAAACACTTTAAGATTGCCTCTTATGATACCAGGGAGACATCATTTGAAGAGGCAAGTCTCAGTACTGGTGTACAACCTGCCTCCCTATCTGCTGAAATAGAACAGCAAAGTTGGAATCAATTGCTGAAAGGGGAGTATTTTGCAGATTTTTCTGAACAGCCCAATAAGTAACTGAGCCCAGATGTCACGGCAGAATCCAAAAGGTCAAGACAGGTGGGAATTTGATTTTGGTTTTCATGGGAACAAAAAAATATCAAGAAAATTTAGCTTTTAAAATTGTATCTTTGTTTTTATGATAGTTGAAACCAACCTTCAAACCCCACCTGTTCTGGGAAATGATTTAATGAACAGGTTGGATAAGACCTTTCTCCAGGGCCTATAAATTTTCGCTTTGCTTTAGACTTGCCTTACACAAGTACCTTCTCTAATTTTTGCACACCCCAATGGGTGGCATCCTCAAGGGCAGAGAACATCTAACCAGGTCCTTAAATTCTTACACTTGAAAGATCCCAACTGGGATAAACAGTTTTGGCCAATAAGGACTGCACTTTTGACTTCCAACTGTGATTTTTGGCAGTCATGACCTCGTATGTGGAGAGAAAGTCAAAGGAAAGCCTACAAAAGCCTCCTGATGAGGGGCCCTTTGGATGCAGCATAATCCACTGCCTTGGCATCTTGTGCTGAGTGGGATAAACCTGGATGGACACAAAGCCTCTTGCAGACAGTGGTAAGTACCTGAGGGCTCTGCTCTAGTGACCCCTAAGCTGAGGAAGGAGGAGAGAAAACCACCGCCATTCCACAAATGACTTCTGGATTTTCCTACTCCGCTCCTCTTCCTGCCGACCATCTCCTCTCCTCTGGAAACACCACAAATGTGGAAGGTTTGCAGGTAAGCAAAGAGGAGCGTAGCAAATGACAGAGCCAGAGCTGAGCACACTACTCACTGATAAACCTGGCCAAACCCTTTCCTTTCTGAAACAGAATCCCCGGAATGGATGTAATTAACAAAGAAACAGACAAAAACTACCTCTGAATGAAATTTAAGCATCAGCAGACCACAGCACAGCCAGGAAATACCAAACACAAGCAACCATCACTTCATCCTGAATTCACACCATTTTCTGCTTCTGTTTCCTGTGCAAAATTATCACTCACTCAGAAACTGCTGTCCGGGGAGGGGGGTGGTTGTGGATGCAGAGTGGCTTGGGACAGCCTTCACCTGACTTTGCAGAAACACCAAACAATTATCTCATTTTGAAGTGGCTCTCTGGAAGTATGTAGTATAATGCACAATATTGGGGAAAAACTAGTGATTTTGTGGGATGCTTCCAGCAATACCCAGAATGATGTGTATTACTGGGGGAGGAAAATCTATGTGATTCTAGGGGTAATGGGGGTGGAGGTGTCTCTTGCAGTACCCAAAAAGACACATACCACCGGAGGAGAAAAAAAATCTGTATGATTTCGTTGAGAATTTCTGGAAATACCCAGCACAGCACTGAGCTGTGTGATTCTGTGGGGGACCACTGAGTCATACAGGGTATCGAAGGGGATGGAAAACGGCGTGATTTTGGGGGGCGGGGAGGGGGGTCGGACCCCACTGACGGTACCCCGAGTGATGCACACAAGTTGTGGGGGGGGACCACGAGGGACAGGGCCATCACAATTTGCGGCCCCCCCGCAGCACGCACGGGGTCGGGGGGCGGCATAATGAGACAAGTAACTTCAAACAGACACCGCCGGGGCGAGAGCGAGAGCCCGAAACTGCAAACGG
>VZTG01010061.1:1039334-1225839 GCA_013397845.1 Melanocharis versteri | reverse complement strand
TTTTTTTTCCTTTTTTTCTTTAGAAAGGTGCACACCAGAACTGAACACTGGTCTTGTTCATATTATGCATGTGCAATGGTATTGCCCTTTCTGTTTGTCCAGGGATTTTCAATGGCCTATTTTTCTGCCACAGCAAGGAAGCTCATGTTGATTGTTTGCCTAGTATGACTTCTAGATCATTACTGGAGTCAGTGCTGAAAAAAATACTCTGCTGTTCAGTGGATGCGGCCTGGATCACTGGTTCTTAGCATTTCTAACTTTATTAAAATAAACTCTTTGAATTCATCTTCTTTCCCTTTTTTTTTTTTTTTTTTTTTTTTTTTGTGTTTAGTATGATTTTTTTTTGTGTGGCTTGAATGCTGCTATAATGGCAATTTTAGAAATAGAAAGAAGAAAGAAAGGCTTAAGTCCTCTGCAGTCTTAGTGTGTCAGATAATTTCTTCTGGTTTTGTTTGTTTCCTCTTTAAGCCCAACAGTTTTTAAGGGAGCAGCAATCCGTGCATCCTCTAACAGTCCAGGTGATGTGGAGTTATCTAGAGAGGGTAAGTCAGGCTTGGATGTCTGTCAGACATCGTGCACGGAAGGTTTCCCACCGCCCTTGTGTGATGCCCCGGGTGCGGGTGAGAGACGAGCTTCATCAGAAACTTGGAGTGGGTATTACAAGGTGGATGTAACCCCAAGGAGGCAGTGGATTTCCTAGGAATGTGGGGGAGGATTTGCTGTCCACACCCTCACCCTGTTACTGTTAATCGTGCTGCTGGTTTTGGTAGAAACTGTTTCTTTTCCTCCTCTGCTGGAAGTGGGTGGGGGGACTGGATATTGAGTTGTTTGCAAGAATTTAGATCCGCTCTGTTACTGTGACCGTGTTTCCGTTAGGGTGGCCTCCCTCGAATGCTTTTTGCTTTTTACCTTGATTGTGTCCGATTAGCATCATGTATTAAATGAGGCAAAACCAGTCCCTTCTCCCCAGCTAATATAATCTGGGAAGAGCCTGGTGTCTGCAAAGGCATGTGAGAAAGTGGAGAGATCTTTGTGGCTAAGGGAGAGAGGGAGACCTCCTTCCAAATAAAGGAGCCTTCACAAAAACCACCGAGAAGACCTGATCCATACCCGCCAGGTAACGTTGGCTCAAGTTCTGGCGTGCTGAAAGGATCATAAATCATGCTTGATCGATCCTGATATTCTGGTGTGCTTCAGGCAGGCCCTGGCAGTGCATGGTGTCTGGAGAGCAGAGAAGAGTGACCAGGCAGCTTGCCAGGAAGGTTTTAATTAGCCTTTAACGCGATGGGCTGGATGGCCATCACCAAAAGTCCCTTCTAGTGTTGTTCTGTGCTGCACACACTCTGCTATGCACCCTGAGCCCCTGCTCTGTCCGTGCTGGCTCTGCAGGCTGGGCTCAGGTGGATCAGAGCTGCTGGGGGACTGGAGGTGCAGCTGCTGTGCTGTGCAGGGATGGGCAGCGTGCTGCTGATTCTGGGACTCCCTAGCGCGTGAAGCCTGCGAGTAATGGTACTGCGAACGTATTTCAATTTGTAACCCATTCTTCTGTATCAAGATTGGACTGCTTCTATTCTGTTCCACATGTGCATCACTTGGGGAAACATGCTGATAGTACTAAACATTTAATTGCTTCTCTTGATTTTATTTGTAAATTAGAATCTAGAGGATCTGTAAGGAAAAAACCAGTAGAGCTTAATTGGACAACATTTTAGAGTAGCTAAAGAAAAGAGAACGTAGCTCTCCAGCTTTTGGAGCTGAGACAAATGCAAACTTACTTATTGATCCATACATATGATATCATATTTTAACTACTGTCTAAACTGGAGGTCATCTCTATACTAGATTGCTTAAGAATCTGTCTATCTTATCACATCTTGTACTCATTTATAGTTGTTTCCATTTCTGGCTTTGTGGGAGAGACAGCTAGTGTTTCAACCTAAATTAAAATCAATAAGAAGCAATTTCGTTTGTTTTTTAGATACTAGAGCAGACTTTTTTTTTTAGTGAGTCTCTGCATGTTCAACTAAGTCACTTGGTTCTTTCCATCAAGATAATTGCCAGCCCTCATTAGTTCCTAATTTTTGCATATGTAGGAATTGGTTTATTTTCCAGTGTACCTAACAAAATGTCAAATATGATTTAAAAATAAGCACTTTAAGTCATCACAGAGAAATAAATGTGGTAAAAAATACTTGGCAGTTAGAAGTAGTTTAAAAATATCTTGGGGGCTGTAGTGAATGTGGAGACCTTGGAGTCCTGCACTGGCAAGGTAGCTCAGGCTTTCCCTGGCACATTTGGGCAGGGATCTGCAGGGATGACTTCCAGTGGAAAAAGCAGAGTCTGGGTCTCCATGCATTCAGTCTTTGGCTTGGATATTTCTGCATTATGCCAATTCATGTAAGAAGCTGTTGTGTTGTCAGCTGGCTTTTACCCCACAGCCAGCAGATTGCCAGCAATAACAATTACCCTGAGTCAAATTCAACATGGAATTCACACTGCAGCAGTGCTGAGGCTTCCCAGGTAAGGCAATGGTGAGAGCCATAACATAATATTGGAGAAAATATCTGAAGGCAGTGCTCTGATGAAATGTCCAAAAGAGGAAGTGTTGCTGCTCTCGTGAGTTGATCACAGGGTGCAGGAAATCATCTTTGGTGGTTTGCTGGAAAAATAAATGCCTGTATTTTTATCAGGTGGTTCTTTGGGTTGCTGTGGTCTTGCTCAATGCTTCTTGTAATTTAAGAAATGTTGAAGAATCCCTGGAATGCTTAATTCTGAATACAAGAACCTTTTGCTTGGTCTAAATCTCATTTCCTGTTTGACCTTCCTTTGAAGTGCCTAAGTGTTATGAGATACCTGTTACTTTAATTTCTTGGGTTCATTTTTCTCTCACCTTTTCTTTTCCTTCCACTTGCTTTGATTCAGATTATGAACTAAGGAAGAGGGCAAACCAAGGGCAAAAAAAGTCAGACCTGGCTACCCTGGTAATCAAAGCAAGAGACTCTTAAGTTAACAGCTGAAGTAGTGCTTTGTAGGAACAAAACATAATTAGTAACTAGATGACATGATGAACAGCACATTTCCTTCACCCTTGGAGGCAGCATAGGAGTCGTGTGTGAATTTCTTGAATTTGGTAACAAAACAGCAAGCCATTTCTTTTTAACTAATAACTTAGAACCACACAGCAATTCATGTTTATGTGCCAAGAAACCAGCTGTGTTTAAAAATATATGAGCACACCTGGGATCCAGGGATCCAGGGATGTAAGGTAGAAGTGACTTGTCCACACACTAGTGACACCTACCCTAAGTGAATCCCAAGCCATGGTTCAGGGTAAGGAGTAATACATCACAGCACAAACAGATGCTCTGCCAAAAAGGTAATTAATACTTCATGTCAAACACTATCTGCATGTACTGTTTTCCCTATTTCATGCTATTAAGCAGTGTGACCTTTTCTCTTTCAACAGTTAGTTTCCAAGGTGAAAACCAACTTAGGAAGAAAATGAACTTTTTTCATTGGCTCTGAGAAGTCTTATAAATTTCACAGTAGTCTTGATTGCACCTCCACACTGTAGTTTTGACTTCTGTCTTGATCAATGACTCTTCATTCCTGTAGTTTGAGATTGCATTCCCCTGTTTGCCCCTGTATTTGGGAGACACGGTCAGGCATTTTGGGTGCAGAGACAGATGAGGTTTGTAAGATGCACACTGTCTATGAGTATCAACTCCAGCTTGTCTCATTTGCACCCTATTAGTAACAAGTTCACTTGCTAAAAAGCTGAAGATCGGAACAGAATTATTAATGTGCCTGACAGTTGTGCTTTCAGTTGAACTGAGGCTAGGAGCACTTTATTTATGTAATGAAGCAGTGCTCTCTTTCTTTGCAAAACCAGGTGTTTCTAAACTATGTACACTGAGTATGAGACATAGGCCTTACAGTTTGATTTTTACAGTCTCTTTGCTTCTGATTTGCCTTTTTGCTTCTATTTGTGAAGTGAAGGCCATCCTGGAGTTTGCTACTTTCGGTTGTATTCATTGGAAATGATGTTGAAGCATGTGGGCCTTACTGAAAGTGTTCTTTCTTGGTGAGGTGGACATGAAATACATGGCTTTAGTGAGCACCATTTCTACTGGCTGGCTGGGGCATGCAATACTGAGTGAAATAAAGGATCAAAGCCAGGGATAGTGTCCTGTCTGCTCTGGAAAGCTGATGAACTATCCAGTGCTTCCCTAGGTGCCTTTCACTGACTTTTGCTGTGATTGATACAAGCAGCATCAGCAAAAATCGGACCTTTCTGCCTGCCCTTGCTGTCTTCAGATGTGTGCTCTGTGAGAGGCCTGCTCACCTGTTAGTGTTTTATGATGTGACTCTGCTGTCCTGCCTTCCAGGGTGACACTGCAGTGGTGCCAAGGTTCCTGTGAAGGAGCTAATGCTGTGGGTTTGGATATATAACAAAAAAAGCTCCAGAGACCTTTCGGCTGGACTGTAGGGATAATGCAGTGTTGGTGTCTTTAGTATTTGCAGCATCTCATAGAAAGGCCTTAGACTGAAGAACTGTATATTATCCAGAACTATCAATAACTTTAGAGAGCTGCTTTGCTATTCCTTTGTCCGTTCATTCTCGTCTGTCTTCCACTAATGACTTGTTCTGATGGTCACTGCTCTGTGGTTCTTCTGATTGTCTCTGCCCTGTGGGTTCCTGAGCCATTCTCCTTGGCTGCAAAACCAAAATCCAGCACGAGGTGCAGTGCTGCCATCCTGAGCACTGTGCTGTCCTTGCTGGGGGCATTTACCTCTTGTCTGCAGGAATCCTCCCACTGGGACTGGGGGCTCCTTTCCTTGCCCTGTCCCTCTCTGGTGTAGCTGGGCCCTTGTGCTCAGGCAGTGTTTGCTGTCCTTAGGTGGGCTGCAGGGAGGGTTTGGGTTCCTGGGTGCATGGCTGTGGGGAGCTGTGTCATCCATCCCCTGGAGCTGAGCAGCTGGAGCAGTTTTCCAGACACCTGGACCTGATTTCTCAGATATTTATCATCTCTGGTAAGGAGGATGCTCTGATGCTCTTGAATCACTCTCTGGTCTGTTGAGCACTCCTGAGTTGCCATGTGTTGCTATATATATTTATTTATTTATTAATACAACTGCTTTTAAATACTGACATAATAATAATTAAGCTTAGGAATTATACACCAGAATAGATTTATTCCATTAGTTAAGCAGTAGGTGGAATAGAACAAATATTCAGCAAGTATTGTAGTAGTAGAGTAGAACGGACTTTTCACTGGGGATTCATAATGTGTGTCTGAATCCATGATTAGAGACACCATCGCAAAATCAGTTCAGCTTTTTTTTTTTTTTTTTGAGAATAGTCCGAGGCTGCTTTGTAGGGCAGGAAACCTCTTTGGTGGGTGATACTGAAGGCAGATGGCCTTGTGATTCCTTTGGCTGAAGTGTGTTTTGCTACTGCTTTTCTGTTGACTTTGAAGACACAATTGTCAGTGTCCAAATAAAAACTGGTAACACCTGTTAGTTTTGCACCAGTGTTGAAGTGGTGGAAAACGGTTACATTACATAGGAACAGGTAGTTGGTTACACAGAACAATTGGCTTTGGTCTTGAAAAAAGTCCCCCTTCAGTCAGTGGAGATTTCTACCTTGAGTGTGGTGGTGCAACATCAGATGAAATCTGACTGGTGAATGATTTATTGAAACGTTGACAAGAAAAAACCCTACCTACCACAGGCTACGCTGATAGAGGACAATGATATTTCATTGCAATTTCTTCCCTGAAAAGCTACGGTGGCATTGATGTTTTATAGTTTACATGTTGCTTCATCAGTTCGGGCAGCTCGTGTCATGGAAGGGAAATGTGTGCAGATTGCTTGTTTTCAAACACTAATGCCTATGGACACATTTTTTGCAATGAGGAAAAGCAGTGAAGAAACAAGCTATTTGAACAATCATGTTCACAGCCAGATTTCTCCCTTTTTCTGTCTAGGCTCTATTTTGCCAACTATGTATTTTCTTTAGTGTTTCAAGAAAAAGCAGTAGAAACAGTGGCAAGAGAGTCTGTGTAAAATACACATTGGTGTTCTAAAAATCAGTTAAACATGTATTTTAATCTAAACTTCAGCTATATTTTTCTTTGCCGCTCCTTCCCCAGTTCCTCTCTGTTTGGTGCCATCCCAGGAGTGTTTGTGAGGCCCAGAATTCTCACTGTGGAACATGGGAGAATTCTGCAAGTGATGATTATAGGGAAATTGCATGGCGTAATATACCAGATCATAGGTGATTTGCTCAAGCATAAACGAGTTGAAAGGATCTGATGATAATTTTGAGGAAAAAAGCCTGAACCCTACCATGATTCTGGGAGACTTTGTATTGTAGGATCTTAAACAGGATAGTTTCTGGTGTCCTGGTTTGAACCTTACTGTGAAGAAACGCAGACCTTGAAGAGTGATGGGCTGTGTTGCCCCTGAAGACCTCAATGTCTCCTGATGCTCCCGTATCCCTGAGAAGGGCACCAATGGACTGGGCTGTAGCTATTTTCTGAGATGATGAAGCTGAACAAACATGCTAAAAATACCTTCTTAAGTTGGCTTGTGCGTAACCAGCACTTCTCAGAGGACAGTCTGCATTTTCATTGGTTCCAGGATGTTGAACCTGGTTGAATTGCTCTAGCTTTTGCTTCTGGGGTTGGATCCGACAGCTGCAGAAAAGCTGGATGTGGTACCCCATCCTTGCAGTGAAGGCCGGTGTGAACACATCACACCTGTGACTGGCAAACTGGACTCCTCTGCCCTCCTTTGACCAAAGTCACTCCTGATTTAGAAGCATTTAAATTTAATTAGACTTGAACTATTCAGACCATGTTCTTCACAGTATACTCATAAAACTCTGTTCTGGCTCTTTATGTTCCTGTGTCTTGTGTGTTGGGATGATAAGCCCTGAGGAGGTGGCTGTGCTTTCTCCCTCCCAGACTCTGGCTCAGCAGGGTGCTGGCAAAGTATTTGGTGGTGCTTTCAAGACTTGCTGCACAAGGATGAGCAGTTGTATGCCCAGGTAAATGCAGCCCAGGCTGGCCAGGATGGCTTCTCACTGCTGTGCCAAGGGAGGAGGTCAGTTTCTGTACTGCAGCTTGCTCTGCTTAGCTCAGTTTAGGCATCAACTGGCCAGACTTTCTCCTGCTTTCATCTGTGTAAGGACAGAGTGAGAGAGCAGCCAGGCCTTCTTGACCTGGGAGTTGTACACGCAGGTGTCAGCCTACCTGGTTTGTCTGCTTGGGAAGCAGGACAAGGAGGAGTTTGTGCTGCACAGCAACAGATTGAACTGAGCGGGTCCAAGGTGCTTGGGAGGACTCTGGTGTCTTTGTGGTCACTGTTTATTGTGCCAGCAGATGTCCTCAGGGGTCCCAGCGTCTTGCAATGCTGACTATGAGTACATTGACAATGAAGAAGAGAAGGTGTGTGTTCTCCAGGGAATTTTTTTTTTCCTTTAATGGCTTGAATTCCTTTTGGACACACCTGTCTTATCAGACCATGCTACACTTCAGAAAAAAGGAGCCTTTCCTCAGTGTTATCTGAGGTTCTCTGACCTAGAGGATGCTACAGCTACACCTTCACCCTTTCAGCTTCTTTAAGGTTGGCTGTAGGATAAATATAAATCTGGTTTGCTCTGGAGTTTCATGATCATGAAATCAGCATTGATACTGAGCTGGTGGAATTTTTCAAAGAGGACAAATAGCAGTAGTCTTTCCATTTCTCTTTAATCAGATAACCTCTTCTGAGAGAGGCTGTGAGCTGGTAAACTGATATGCAGTGGCTGAGACAGATCAAAAATGATACAGCTGCGAATTACTGATTAGTTTCTGAGAAAGCAGTTCTTTGTGGTGTGTAAAATAAATTGTTTCTGTGCGATGGTATTGGGATGCTGTTGATCAGGCAATAACCATCTTCGCAAGCCTGAGTTTTCATTTTAAAAGGCATCATTGTCTGTTAAATATTTGGGCATTCGTATTCCCCCTGGGTTGATCAACTGTTTGAAATGCATTATCTCACAGTGCTGTCACAATTAAAGAATGGCACGCTCAGGTGAAAGGGTTTGTCTGTTTCATAGATTGGAGAGATATGCTCAGTGAAAATGAACATCCTCCCAAGGTTAAATTAGCTATTTAAAGCTCCTCCAATTACAATCTTGGATAGAAGGATTTTTTTTTTCACATGGATAAGAGTTAGCAGAGGACAAATGACATAATTGGAGGGGGAGACAGAGACTTCATACGTGCTTTCTTCTAAAAGAGCGAGAGGGAGAAGACAATGCCAGGGAACTGCCTTCAGATCTTAGTCCTTTCTGGTTGCTTTTATCTCAAGCAGTCTTTGCAGGTTGGGAAAGAAAGAAGAAAGAGTGAGTATTGGTGTAAAAATGTCCTGTGACTTCTCCCAGGTGTGCTATGTGGGGCTTGATGCTATCTGGCCTTTTTTGTAAAAAAGTGACTCTCATGTTGGGATATATAAATAGTCCACTTTTGCTCGCATATAGCACAGGAGAATGTATTAGCTGCTGAGCTGAACTGACATATTCCTTTGTGCACAAGTTATAACAACTTAAATGAAAATTACACTCATAGCAAGAGAATGCACTCTGCTTAAATTAGATAAGGAGATGATGACAGAAAAAGATCATTGAATAAAGGGGGTTTTAAACTAGCCACTGAAATAAATGCATGACTTCAAACTTTGTCCTGCCAGAATTTATTAATAAAACACAATGAGGCTTTTGGAATACAATGAAGACCTCTTCCTTTGAAGGTTACAGTGTAATTTGTGTAATTGTGTTTGTATAATTTGACTTCAAGATCTGTCCTTGTAATTTGGTAAACTGCAGATCTTGCTCCAATCTGCTGCATTTTTCTTGTGCCTCACATTGACACATCTAATTGCCTCGTAAGTATATACTCTGTTTAAAGCCATTGCACTGCCCTCTGGACCTTGAAAAATTCATCTTCTGGTCTGTAATGATAATCTGCGTGTGGATCTTATCTGTGCAGCATCTGGCCACCTTTGCTTGCTCCCTTGCTAAGCACACACAGCTAATTGCCATTCTGAATAACCTCGGTTTACGACCACACAGCTGAAGAGAGCTTACTGTATGATGCCTTAATTTCTCCCAGCTGCAGAATGCCTTCTCTTGGCAGGGGAGCCAGAACACGGAGTCACAGGCATCTTCTTGGAGCTGGCTGACCCTTGCTGAGAAATCCCCCTTCACTGTTTGTGTGTGGCACAGTTTCAGCTGGTCCTGTGCTCGGTGTGTTTCCTGCTGGAGTGGGGTGTAGGAGGAGCTTTGGGCAAGGTAGGGGTTGGTGTTGGTGAGATGGGTGTGTAATTCTGAATACATTATTCTAATGATGCTCTTATTAAATGGGGTTTAAACTCTTGAGTCTTCTCAATACAAAGTGGGTGCTGAAACATGTAGACTTTGAAAAAAGTTACCATTTTGGTGCTGCTTTGTTGCTGAATTCCTTTGAAATCAACAGACACTGTAGGCAAACAATTCACGTTCTACGGCATTAATGCTTTGTGTTGGGTTTGTTCACTTGCAGAGCCTGAGTTTGCTCTTGGCTGATGAAGCAGGGAGAAATTTCAAATCTGGGATAAAAGTTCAAAACGCTGCTGAGGGAGATAAAACTAAATTGGATAAGAGATGCCTGTGGGAGAGTTGAGGGCAGAGAGTCGTGTTGAGGAGTCGAGTCACTGAACTCTGGGTGCAGGCAAAGCTAATTTAAAGATGGGATTTTGTTGTGTTACAGTAATTTCTCCAATGGCTTTACACAGCAGGGCTGAAGAAATGGCTGTTGTCAAAACCATTGGAAACTTAACATGTCTTTGAATCTTAAAATTACAGGGTTTTTTTTCTAATTATTTAGGAAAGACACCTCTTCACATATATATTGATTCTTAAATGAATGGTATGAGACTTGAAAAGAAATTGTGTAATTTACAACTTATTTCTGCGTCCTTGGATTGAAATATGTGTAGAGTTCAGAGCGGAAGATGTTGAGTGAAGTTATACAAGCTTAATAAAAATAAACCTATACATGACTTTGTATAAGTGGGGGAAAAAATCAAAGGACTAGCGAATTTGCATAGATAACATTTGAATTGTTAATTCATATTGCACTTCATTGCAAGGATGTAATTTTTAATTAAGAATAAAATGTGGTAGATATTTTAAATGGGAAATGATTATAATTGCAGATGGAAATTGAGGTAATGAGAACTGGTTTAATTAATTGTTAACATTTCTCTATTTTGCTTTTTTTTTCTTAGAGGCTTGTGGTCTGTGGACATGACATTTGTTTTGTAGATGTGTGTATTTAAACATACAATGATTAAGGCATGAAATGCTGGCAGCAAACAGTTTTGGTCTTAAGTTGTATGTGCTGCTTGGAAGGCCCTGGATGGATGGACATTGGGGAATCTTGTTAGACTGATTTTGGTGTTTGTAGGATTGGTGTGAAACTGAGGTATATAAACTATTTCCAAAATGTCCTTTTTAAGCCGTAAGTATCTTTCACTATGGGTCTCACAGATGATACAGATACCTCACTGGAGAAACTGCGGTCGTGTTTGTCCCCAGTAACCTTTGCCTTTAAAGTTCCCATTGATGAATATGACAGCGCTGACCCGAGTTGAACTGCCCACGATCTCGTTCTCCGCTGTGCTCAGTCTGTGGTTACCTGACGTGGCCCTTCAGGAAGCTGTGGGCAGCTCTTGGGAGAGCTGAGCACATCCCTGCCTGCCAGGGAGGCCAGGAGAACCTGAGTGAGCAGCTCCTGACATCAAAAGCCCTACATGTGTGGGGGAGGGTTCCTGCAGCTCCACAGAGAGGGTGTGCAGGCAGGGAAAGAGAAGATGGTGCTGCTGGAGGCAGAGAAACTCCAGGTGTGTGTGGAAGCAGCCCTGCTGTTCTGCTGTGTCCCCAGGGTGTTTCAGGCACAGCCTGTTCTGAGCAGCACGGGATGCTCCCACTGTTGGAGTGGAGTCTTTTGGCCCTGTGTGCAGCACCAGAATATGGCACTTTATCATTTCTTCTTGTCAAGGTCTCTGAAGATTTACAGCCTTCTGTTTAGGGAAATGCAGCGTGAAAACCTACAGAACAACTATTTCCTATTCAGATAGCTGTGACACTGAGGTAGAGAAAAATACTTGAGTAAATTCCTTAGAAGAGAGGTACTTCTGCCATTTGAAAAGTCAGTAAACTTATTTATCAAGCTTAGAGCTCTGCTTTCCTAAAGGATTTTGAAGTGAACAAAATTAGTGTTGCCACTTATGTTAAGAAGCACGTATGAAGTCTCTGTCATCTTTGGTTGCAGAGGGACTTGGAGAAAACTACAATTAGCACTAATTGGCGTTGTGTCTGAATCTTCTGTCTGTTGGTGTGAGAATGGACCCTTGAAATGATTGGCAGCAACTACCTGCCTGCTCCAATTCCCTCAAGAGCTGTTCTGTTGCATTGCAGCACATCACAAATGAAATGAGTGTTTACCAGAAGCGGCCAGCTAACACGTGCCTGAATTATCCGTGCAGCACAGATGCTGAAATTCAGTGCCAGTCACTTAGTGTGCTGGGTACTGCTAGCTGTAATAATCATGGAGTACATTTTTTTTTTCTGAGAAGCTTAGAGTCTTGACTCTTGCAGACTTCATTGCTCTGTGATGCTCCACAGAATGGGTGGAAGAGGTTTGGTACACCAAGCAGTTGTCTAACCTTTTCACTATGTGGGGGTGTTTTTTTAAATTTTGGATTTTTTGCCTTGTCACTTGGAAAGCAGCATTGCACCTTAAATCTAGCTTGTTATCCATGTTGGTCGTGGGAAAAAATTTGCCAAATTAGATTAAAAACTATATATGTAGAAAGACACATCCCTGCTTGGTTTTGGGTAAATAGAATAGAAACCTAGAAACCTGAAGAGTAAACTAATATTCAGTAAAATGATAAAAGAATTTACTTGAATGGCAATGTAGTAGGTTTTTTTCCCCCTCTGAAGTGTGCAACCAGAGATATGAAGTATGTTAATGTCACTAGGGTAATATACAGCTGATAGCAGTGCAGTCATTTGCATTTCTTCCCCTTACCTTGTGTTTCTTTTTTTTCCCCTGAAGCACATGTGTTGGGAGTTGAAAATGCAGTTTGCCTATTATACACTGGCAGTAATCTTTCAATTTTTTTAATGTAAAAAATGAGTCCACAAACATGAGCAGCTACTGATGTATGGGGCTATTGATGGAAATTGAATTTGCAAAGGGAAAATGGGATTTGGTTGTAGTCTGAAATGATAATGATGTAGCCCAAATGGATTTGTAATGGTCATTCATTCATTTTTTTCTGCAATTTTGTGGTTTGACAAAGCATTTATGCAGGTGACTATGAAAGTAGTCCAGGTTCACTCTGTGTGGGAGTCACTAGCTAATGGCAAATAAAAGTATGCAAAGTCTGAGCTTGAGCCTGTGCCCACAGACTTCAACTGGGGAAGGATGGGATGCTGTGGTTTATTTTACTGAGAGGGGAAAAAGTGGTTGGGGTAGTGCTTCTTTGAGATCTAAGAAATAATGAAAGCAAAACGTACCTTGACATAATTCTTAAAAATGTATGGGTTTGTAGCATCAACCTAGTGAGTGCTTTATGTAGCACAACAAATGTATGAGAGACTTTGCACCGTGTCTGGATAAGCACAGACCTGGCTCTGAAGAATTTCCAGTCCAGCTATGATTAAACTACTGTGCATTACATTGAGCTGCTGGGTTAGCTGCTGTGTCCTGTGAGCTGTACCTGTGTGACAATCCCCACCAGCCTATAGTCTGAATTTGGGGCTGCCAGTGCACTGCAGAAATTTTTTTTTATATCCTGGGCACAGTTTTATGTGCCTTATGATAACATCTGTATTGTTCTGATTTCAGTGGAGCTCTGTCTTCCTCCTGTGAATGCAAAAGAATGACATGCCAATGTTCATATGGTCAGAATAAACTGGTGGTGACAGGAAAATGATAATTTAATGGTGTGGATGGATTTTTGGCTTTGTTTTTGTCTTGTTTCTATTTTTCCCTTCTTTTTTTAGACCAGTGAACGTCACATTTGTAAACTGCCTTCCATTTTAACCAGAGTATAGTCCTTGTTAAATGTTGTATAATTTAAAAGTATGAATAGAAGTAATTATGGAGTATGGGAAAAAGTGCTTCTGGCTTTATAAATATATCCCTTTTTATAAATTTTTTCCATTTAAAATCATTACAGCCAGTGGTTGAGATGCAAAGGCCCATGCATCCATGCCCATGTAATGAAATCTGATGGTCTGTGTGGGTCCCTTCCAACGCAGAACATTCTGTGGATCTGCTCTCGAGCAGCAGAAGACAAAAAGAGAGCATGTGGGGAAAACAGGGCACTGATTCACCTGTAGTTAATGTTGCCCCTGTTTTCATCGTGCCACTGATTAAAGCTGGAGCTCTCTGAGCTAGAGCTTGGCTCTAATGCTCTGCAGCCCTTGTGGGGCTGTGCTGGGGAGGGCAGCAGCGGGGCCGTGGAGCCGCAGGAAGCCTCCCATTGTGAGCAGGATCCCTCAAGTATTTCCTGCAATGTAACTTCAGCTGTTTTGGCTACAGGCCTTACTGCCTTTGTACTTTTTAAATTTTTTTTTTTTTGGTAAGCGCTCCATGAATGGTCCCAATGCAGAAGAGGCTGTGAGCATCATAAATCTGTTTATTTTAATTGGCTTTGATATCCTGAGAAGCTCAGGGCAGAAAGAGCCAAGTGGCTCAGAGGGCTGTGGGTGGCGTTTGGTTTGTCTAAATATCAGTATTTGAAGCTGCTGGTTTGTTTGGACATCCCATTTGGGTGACCAGTTTGGGGCAGAGACTGCTCCCCTGTCAGCATCTGCAGACCTTTCCAGAGCCTGGAGTACTGCAGCACTATAAATAGCATTAAGGGACAGCACTTCTCCCTGTCTCCTTCCTTTGTGAATGACAGCAGCTTCCTTCTTCTTGTTGTTTTTCATAATTTAGGATTGGCTGCTAAACAGGCTGATTTCTTCCCATGATATAGTAATGAATGTTTCTGAAGCAGAGGTCTGAAACTGCCTGGACTGTGGTATCACAGAATGGGCGAGGTTGAAAGATTTGCACCAATGTGCACCTTCGACAAAATTAATCTCAGAGGGAGGTGACCCCCTAAAAAGTCATTTTGCAGTTTCTGCCCGGTGCAGTGAGTGCTGTGGAAGGCCAGGTGCCAGCAGCAGTGAAGGGCAGCTGACACAGGGTTTGCGGGGTCCCTTCAGGAGCAGCAGAGCTGCAGGCATTGATGGATGCCATGAGAACTCGCAGGTAAAACCAGCCTGCAGGCAGCCTATGTGACATTTTGACTTTGTGCTCAAGGCACAGACAAACAAATGTGGATAGAAGCATTGTGTTGTTGACTTTGGAGCAGGAGCTCTTAGCTCTTAGGGACTCCTACTTCATACTGTTTAGTTTCATACTCTGTGCCCTGCTGGGTGTGTGAGGTTGCAGCCATCAGTACTTTTGGTTTAATTCTGTGTTCTTTGTATATTGACTCAACAGCCCATTTTTACTTCTTGGCTTTAACTCAGGAGCATGCTTAAACATGAACTTAACTCTTGAATTCTTTAAATGTGTTATTGAATTGGAGCCAAAATGGTGAAAGTGAGAAGGTTCTCACTAAACAAGTAAATTACTGTTTTTTTGTTGTTTTGTTGGTTTGTTTGGTTTTTTTTCAAAAACTATAAGTAATTTTTTTCTAAAGCCAAGTAGGTGATTTATTGCTTGGTGTTTCCCTTTTAATTTACAAAATGCTTATTGGTTGGTCTTACAATTTGCTGCATGTACAGCTCGAATGTCCTTTCACACACTGCAAAGGCAAGGAAATTGATGCATCGATGCATCTAAATTTCCTTAGATCCAAGTCCTGTGAGGTCTCTGGTTTGTTCTGAGTGAGCTTGGTTTCTCTCCTGTCTCCTGCAATTTTGTAGAGGTTCACACTGCTGCAGCTCTATTATTCAGTGTTTTCATGATACTGTATTAATAAGATGTAATTGTCAATTGTAGCCCAGTAATGTTTTGGTTGATCAATGGGAGTATTTTTTATAGTGTATCTATGTATGTGCAGATGTTTGATTTGAATACTGTTATTCAATGGCCCAGGGTTTCAGTTGTTTTACTGGAAGTAGCAAGTATTTTTTGTCTTTTCCTTACTTAGCGCCCACATAAAACATAATGTTCATGAAACATTTATGGTAGCAATCCATTACGAGGAAGACGAAGGTTTTCCTCTAAAGAGAATCTGCAAAACGTCTTGCTGAAATGAGCCCTGTTCAGCAGCTGTTTTGTATGCATTATTGCTGCCTCGTACTGCAGGTTTAAAAGGTCCCTGTGATGTAATGCAATGATAGCTTTGTGTGCAAAGCTGCTTGCAAGCAATCTGAGTCAACAGCAAAGCAGTATCTTCTTAAAGCTTGTGACATATTAGTTTTGTGATCTCGGGTGTGAACGAGAGAGAAAGGGCAAGGGTTTACTGTAGATTCTCTTGAAGGCTTGTAGAGTTCTTGAAGTAGTAATAAATGGCAGATTGAAATTGATGTCGGTGGGACTTCCAGTGTTAACCAGTGTTACAGAAGTAAATGACTTCAGTTTTTTGGCCGCTTCATCAGATGGATCATGTTGTATCATGGTGTCAAGAAACAGCTTTACCTGAAAATTTCAGCCATTTCTGGGCCTTTCTGGAGCGCCTCTAGAACAGTCAGCTAAACACTGTAATGAATGATTGAATGACTATTTGTGCGTATACACACACACATCATCCTAATAGAAGAGATAATGTTCTTGAAGACAAGATTAAGGATTCAGAGGAGCGTTAAAAGCAGAAATATTTTTTTCTAAGTGAAGGGGAGATGAGTATTTATTATTAAAATGTTAAAATAATAATTAATACTGCTAGGAAGTGGTAGAAGAAAAGCTGTCTGGTTGAGCTGGTACAGATGAGCAGCTTTAAAACCACAATATGCCGTGAATCACTTCCTTAAAGTGACAGAATTGCCTGGTGTGTTGCTACCAGTGATGATCCTGTTGGCTTGGGTACTTCTCAGAGAACAAAGGGACAAATGTATTTATATTTGCTCTTCTACAGTGGAGGGCAGCTGACTTTATGGCTGCTAGATGGACACGGTGATAGACTGAGATAAGCAGCTCTTTGAATACAGAGCCTGCACACAGAGCCTTGATCAAATTTGCCATCAGCCTAAACAAGCACATTTCTGCTGAAGTGAGAGTAGTTGTGCCTGCTTTCACTCCTTCAGTCACTGGCAGGTGGTTTGCTTTGGGTGTGCAGCTCTTAGCTGTACAGAGTGGGGACATTCTTGGTGTTCTCTGATGCTGAAATACCACTGAATTGCACCGTGGGTTTCTGTGAACCCATGTACCCTGAAATAGTGACATGGAGAAGGGAAGTTTGGAAGAAATAAACATGGGGAATTTTTATAAACAGTGTGTTCAGTTTGTTTTATTTTTAATTTCTTATGGATGTATGGTCCATAGGAGATAATCTAATAGTCATGCCCCGCACTATTATTACCCCAAAATCTCTTTCCTGCACTTCTGTTCTTCACAGGAAGGCTCAAAGGTTTAATCTACTTGTCCTAGCAATTGCTCAGAGAGCTCTAATGAAAGCTTTTTTAAAAGCATGATGTACCAAGTAGGTTATGTGTTTTGCTAGGCTCTACAGTTTCCAGAGGAAAGAATTTCACTTTTGTGAGTTCCCAAGTGCTTAAAATACCCAAAATCTGATAGAGAAGTGCTGGGTTTTCTAGAGAAGGATAGAACTTAGTGTATTATCTTCCATGGATGAATAAAGCTATTCTATTTTTGTTCTGCCGCACTGGTGTTAAATTCATGAAATGCAAATCTGAAGTGTACGTACTGTGCATATTTGCCTTAACCCTGGAAAAGAATAGCAGTTTATTACTAAGCACAGGACAATTTTTCAAGGTGTCGGTTTACATTCCTTTTGCTTACTAATGAACTATGGAAATTGGTTACTAATGAGCTATAGAAATGGAGATTCTGCCTTCTCCCAAGAATCAAAGTGTTCTCCACACAGTAGGTAAAATGACTTGTTACAGGTTGTGCAGAATACAAGCTGTTCAATATATTGCTTTTATGTTCTAGAGGGTCAAAACACCACCAGCTCCCCACTTTGCTGTTGCTGCCTGCAGTTTTCTTCTAATAACTCTGGAAAGTTTCTTCGTCATCAATGCATAAATCCTCAGCACTTTAGTAAGCAGATTCTTGCAAATAGAAATAATTAGCCAAGAGATAGTGAATCAAAATGGAACCTGGGAAATTTAGGTTTGCTTGGAAATGCTGCATTTCTAAACACTGGCTGCTGTACATCAAACCTTGTGTGCTGTGTGGCGTTTGAGAACACAGGTACTCCAGTGTCTGGTTTCTTTCTTTCAGTGCTTGAGCACAAAAACTAGGGAGACAAGATCTATGAAGTCTGTAGGAAGAGGTAGAATGCAGATTTTTCTGGCCACTTGCAAATCTGCTGGAGATGAAACTCTCAGCTTTGAAAAGAGATTAGGCAAGAGCGCCTCCACTTGTGTATATGAATTTCAAGTCTCATGAGCTTGAAGCCAGGAAGTTTATGTACAAATAAAATGTTAACCCACCTTAGAGATGTTGAGTGTGTGTTTATATACACACATGCATACAGTAATACACAAAGGCTTTGGAAGGAGTGTTACTTCTATACTCAAAGAGCCATGAAGTATTTAGTGATTGGGAAGAAACAAAATGCAAACAGAAATAGATGGAAACCATTTCAAATGCATTGTTGTACGCCCTTTAAAACCAAGCATTCTTTCCAGAGGAACATGAATGTATGTTTTTTCAAAAGAAAATTCCTGGTTAGAGGGACTAGAAACCATAAATAAAAAAGGGAAACTTACAGGGGAAAAAATACAAACAAGGCAGCAGAAGTAAAACTACTCATAAGGGAAGGTAATTGTTAGTTAAGAAGTACTGGACAACTGATTTATGCTTAATGAGAAGAAATATTTTGAATTCATTGCGACAAACCAAATATGATATGTTACGAGCAAGAATGGTAAATTTGCCAATATTCATTCATCTATATGATCCTTAATGAATGTCTGTTTTGTAGTAAGAGGGGAACCAGCTGCTGTGTTTCCATATTGCAAGAATAATGACCTAACTTTTCTCTAGTAAGTAAAGACAATATTAAACAACTGCTGTTGGGGATAAACACTTTCAGGTAACAGTTTACACTCATAAAATGCTAGAGACTCCCAGTACATTTTAAGACACTGAGAAACCGGAGGTGATTAGAGAACAACCCTTGCTTTCAGGTAGCTGAAATATGGATGATAGTGATGGCCTGAGATCCATTCCAGGAAAAATAAGGAAAAGTGGATGTGGTAAGAAATAAATAGTGTGAATAGAAGGCAGTAATGTAATTCCTGCAGACCACTGCTGTTCCATGGGACCCAGTCAGGCTTCTTGCTATGGAGCTGCACGTTTGACTGAAACAGAGTGATATGATACACTCTGATTTCTGTAAGACATTTGATTTATTTCCACGTGACAGTTTGGAAAAGAAGGTGAGCTAGGAGGGGAGCAATAGCTAAAATGGGGCAAATTCAGTTTGAAACAAAGCAAGAACACTGAGTCCATGCATCCCTGCGGGGTTGTAACATTTGGGTGCTGGACAGCAGCCCTGTTGTGATGTTCCTGGGGCAGCAGGATCAGATTCTTTCCCTAGAAATGGGAATTAACAGGTGCCTTTTCCCCTGTCCATGAGTAGAAGGAGTCAGTGCAGGAGGAAGCCAGGGCCAGTGTGAACACCATGGGTTTGTTTGTTTTGCCAGCGTAATGCTGTCAGAGCTTTATTGAATGAGCTGACTTCAAGCTGTTGATATAGTTCAGACCTTGGCAGCTCTCTAATCTCCTTGAAGCTTTGGTGTTTGATTGCATTCGTTTGCCCTGCAAATAGTCAACTGTGTAAGTTATCTCAAAGTGAGAATATATTTTGAGCCTGTATTTGTAACGGACAAGGTTCACAGGAGTGCAGAGACCTTGTAAAGCACACGAGCTCGTTTTTGAATATGCAGTGAAATATTGAGTCCTGCTTCCTGAAACCTATCAAACGGTGTGGTTACAAGAATCCTTTGGACACTTTGCTTTAATTATTTAATGGTTTGTGAAATGACTGTCTGCCTCTTGTTGGCAGGTCGCTGCTTTGTTTGATGTTGGTATTACATGGTGGTACTCTACCTGCTTTACGTGAAACAACGCTTTTTGTCGTTGGAGGAGAGAGACATGAGATACAGGAAGTGTGTTTGTGTGTGTGGGAGTCTATGTTTTTTGGGTTTTTTTTAATTAACTGGTTGAATTTTTATTGCATTCTTTCACAGACAGGGTAATGAGTTCAAGGAAACAAATACATGTAGTCTGTTCCTCATTGATAAAATATTTGCTTTTAACTGCATGATAGCTGAGGTGCAATGTGACTTCTGCAGCTGAGGCTCTGTAAATAGTTTCATTTTAAATGTCCCCTCCTAGGGCATTACATCTTTTTGGGTACCAATTTGACAAATCTGTGCTTAGTGTAGAATAGCATTTCTGAGAATCTGGGTAAAAATATATTTGCTGCTTTTTGAGACTATAAAAAACAGTGTATATTTTAAGAAATGCAACTTTTTTTCCCCAGATGTTTCTGTTCCAGTCTGGTGTGGGGCACAGTTGTCCAAACTGCTATGCTAAAAGAGTGGAGGAATTAACTAACGGAAAGGTGTGGGAGGATGTCTGCTTCCAAAAGTCTAAATGTAGCATGCAGTTAAATTTCTGTGGTTGTTTCTCACTCTGCTGTAATAGGTCATAAAAGCTGCTGATCAATAGTACAAGCAGGTGATTAGCAGTTTTAGCTCTGTACACTTCCTTTAATTTGGTTGTTGCAGTATGCTGAAAATAGAAGGATGCAGGACAAGGGGAGTGGTGGAATGAATGAGGGAAGGGGAAAGCAAGATTTGGGGTATTTTTGTGAACTGAAAGTACCACCAAAGACATGTAAATTGTCAGATTGGAACTTGTGGCATTTTTGTAACCAAACCAAAATCACTTGGTTACTGAGGATCATTGGATTTGCCAAGATCAGTCGATGTACCATTAAAAGAAATATTCACTGTCTGAAGAAAGTGATTCATTGCACCAGATTGTATAAAGGAATCATTTTCCCATTGATGACATTTTCATCAAACACCAAGGATTTAACTTCCTGCTTCATGCCTCCTGATAGTGCCTTTAGGAATTTCTTCTTTTCAAGCAGTATGTATGTATGTCAAAATTCAATTGGAAAGGTCATAAAAATTAATTGGAAAGAAGCAGAAATGTGAGGTCTGTCAAGAACAAGCTTTCCAAATTGCAGCACAACTTGAAACCGCATTGGATTGCCCTGCTAGAGTATTTTTCTACAGGTGTAAAACTCGTAGGTAGTTTCGGTTGTGGAGGTGCATTCTTCAGTGCTCCTGTTCCACTTTTGCCCTAATTTTGGCATGAATCTTTTAAATATCAATTGAATTCATTTAAATACTATGGTGCCATGCAGATACAGGAGGCTAAAAAGCCCCTTTTGTCCAGATTGCTTTAATGTTGCCTCTTGAACATTTCAGTCTGCAGCCTTAAAATAGCTTTCAAATATAACTTTCTGAATGGAATACATAAATAAATGCACTCTTCCTTTCCCAGAGAGGCAGGAAGGGTGTGTGTGAGTTTAACTATTTCATAATTCTTTCTCAGATGAGTTACTGACACAAAACAGTACTTCCCTCCTGCCCTATACAGGAGGTGAAAGAAACACTTCTTGGTGGAACTCGTGGTTGTATCCTGAAGGGATTAAAGACTGAGTTCAACACTCCTGTTTTCCCCCCAAGGAAGTAGAAGTTCAAATTAACGCTGAACGTTTGGCAAGTATAGAAATGCAGAAAGCCCTCAGGAAAGTTCTCATATATATTATTAACCCGTTTCAGAATTGCAGTCCTGTCCTCACCTCTGAGACCGTTCCTTCGGCAGCCTGGGAGGCAAATGTGCTGACCCTCCTGCTGGATGGCTTTTCTCTCATTGCATTTTCAATACTTTAATCCCTGGAAGCTAAATGGTTTTCAGAACATGTGAATTTCTGTTGCTTAAAAATAAACTAAGCAAACATAAAACGTTTATTTCAGTTTTGCAACCCCGATTTATCTGGTAACTTTCTCCTTTTTTCCCTTTCTCTCTTCTTTCTGAATGTTCCAGGTTTGTTATTACAGACAATTTAAATTCCTTTCCCTCCTAATAATCTCTCGCTTGCACATACAAGATAACAGCCATATATATGGTTTTGCTGGATTACTAAATTGACAAAGCACCAGAATAAACAGCAATGTGTTGCGAGAAGAATTAGCTGATGTTTAACCCTATTTTTAATTTATTCAGGTTCTTTTGCTCTGCCTGGCTCTAGTGAAAGCAGCCCAGTTGCTTCAGATCCTTTGGTGGCATGCAAACCGATTACACCAACCCAGCAAGATGAATGCTGGGTGTAACCGAGAGAGCCTAGAGCCAGAACATTTGCAGGATTTTTTCCGGCAGCCATCCAGGAGGAACCTGTTCAGTAATCTGTAAATGTGTAATCCTTTTAATGCGTCAACTTTGTTAGAACACATTAGTGTCAAATGTTAAGTGTAATATCTTAGTCTGTGAAGCATATTGCTGAAACAAAATTAAACTGGAAGTATAATGTGATGATGGTGGGAGGAAAAAGCCTTGTGAAATTGTTTGGAGATGAATCTGGATTAGCTTCCTTAGCTGTTCTCCGTCAGCCTCCAAGTGCAAATGGCATTACATTTCCATGAGTGTTTGGCCTTTAACCTGTTGGTGGCTGTAGGAGACCTTGTCTGGTGTGAACTAACTTTGAATTGCCATCTGAGTTACTGTGCTGGGTTTCCTTGTTCAGCTGTTAATTCATATTTGCAGTGATATATAACCAATAGAGATTTGACTGCTTTATGGAGGCGCTTTGTTGTTAAAGGCTTCAGTTAAAGGAATGTCCTTTTCCAGTGGAGTGCAAGGAAGCTTGAGGGGCTCAAGCTGTTACAACTCTTTTCAACTGTGTGCTTTCAGCTTTGTGTGGTTTTTGGAAGTGAAAAAAAATGTTCTTCTCGGTCCGCAGACCTTTCCTTCCTCTGTAATTTTAAACCCATTTCCTCCCCTTTTCTCCATGAACAATCCAAAGCGCAGAACTTTTTTATTTTGGGCTTTTTTTTTTGTTCCCCTTGGCTGCAGGGCGGGGATGGGAAAGCCTGTGATAAGCGTCAGCACGAGAGGTGCAGCCAGGGGCCAGAGCCACCTGCGTCACCAGTGTCCTGAGCTGCTGGGGGACTGGGTTCTTTCTGCCCCTGCCCTGATTTACTCGAGAATACCCACCCTGTGTCTGGGCTGAGTTATTGGCGGGTCTTGTGCAGGTTGAGGATAGCTGTCCCCACCCTGGCATCCTCCAAGCTGCTCGTGTCTCCCTGGTGAACTGAGGGGGTGTTAGATGGACGCAGAACCTTTAAAATCAGAAGGAATTAATATAAATCAAAGCTTGCTTGGATTGAAGTAGCACGTTGGATTGAGCCTCTTTAATGCTGCATCCCTCAGCTCTGGGCAGACACTGTAAATCTCCAACTTGCTTCAAGTGCCTTATGCAGCTCCTGAAACATCCCAACCTTTTCTCTTAAATTTATCAGTGCTTTGACATTAAATATTTCAAGTGGGTTTTGTTGAGCAGAGTGTAGCTTTTTTTGTGTGTTCTTCTTAAAGGTTACTTCTTGTTGGAATGAAATCGAAGGTTGGAAGTTCTTGGCAGATGTTATGATTAAATCTGACTGTTTGTAGGCTCCTTCCTCCCCCAGCTCCCAAATGTAACATTTGGGATGATGAATAGCAGAATTTATAAGTGATTTTGGTAGCTCTAATTGTTCAGGTTTTGTGTGTGTGTGTGCATGAATAAACTCGTTTCCAGTGAGCAAAAGCTGCAAAACTGATGGGTTTTCTCTGGCTTGTAACTGTATTTAACATGTCCATAAGTCCCCTTCATGTGGGGGTGTCCTGATAATTGGGAATGAATAGTTTAATACATGACTTAAGTAGGCTCAGCTGGAGAGAAATCACATGAAGGACTTGATGTGCGTTAAGTCTTTACTTTTCTCTATATCTGGTGGATGAGTTTTATGCACTTATACATTTCAGCTAGATTTCGTTCTTTTTAAGTGCAGGAACTAGATATTACTAGATCTTGCCTTTGAAGCAGTTCTCCTTATTTCTATTTATTCTCCCAGTGAAATGGCCTGCTATCAGGCTAATGTTGACCTAGTTGTCTAATATGTGCCTGTTTTGCCTCTGGCTCTTCAGCCTTCAATCTGTACAAACATTGTTAAATCGAGCTCTATTGAAAGCCTGAGTAGTCCACCAACTGCTAATACATTTGATCATCTTTCACGTATTTGTATACATCTAAAGTTTGCAGGATATTGTGGAGAAATATCTTTTTCTTCTCTGGTCTTTAATTTAATTTTAGGTTTTAGTAGCAGTGCTGTGTAATGAAAATTAAATCAATGCCTATGTGTCTGAGCCCTAGAAATAAAGCTTATAATAATCTTAAAAACAAGACTTCATGAAGTTTTGCATGTGTGTATAAGGCTTATACATTCAGATCAGGTGAAAACTGGGTTCTTCCAAGGAAAGTCCTGGACTTTCAAATTCTCAAAATTGAGTCAGAGTCTGTGCATTAATAACATTTAAGCCTACATAGACTTAAAGGCCTCAAATACATTGTGCTGCTTTTTTTTTTTTAGTTCTTAGGCTTTTATGTTTTCACTGATAATTGCACTTCTTTCATGTGATACAAAATCCTCTCAGTGTCACCCATGTGAGTGTAGTGTTTTGAGTGGTACAAGGTGATCACAGAAAATAGCAAGGGGTTTTTTCCTTCATGAAGTGCCTGACCTCCTCCTGCCACACACCAGGAGGTGAGCAGGGTACCTCATCACATTTTTCATTGGTTTGGTGTCACGTAGAACCAGCAAAGCTGTTTGCAGCCACTGCAAGGAGTTCCTAATGCCAGCAGAGATTTCTTGGGTGAGCTCTGTGGAGAAGAAACCTTTAGCTATGTTACATTAACAATACTATACTCTTGCAGTAAAAGGAATTATTTAGGGCAGAAGTCCATTATTTCTGGACCAGTTTCATTTAAAGTTACGTGTTCACCTTTGAACTGCTGTTCATTGCCTGGTGGCTTTACAAAGGAGCAGCTAAGGCCTACTGCAACTTTAAAATCAATTAAGAAAAAAAAATCCTGCATCTCCATTTGTGACCTCGAAGTGGAGAAGGCAGGCAGATGCCAGATTGATTCAATCTTCTTCTTGGATAAATATTGATACTGAAATATGTTTTACAAAGATCTGCTGAATTTCCTAGAAATAATGTCTACCTACAATAGATTTTTAGTGCCCTGACCTAGCAGAAGATAAAGTATTATTAACATATTATTTACATAGAAAAAATTAGCTGACTGGGTACAGCAGATTCCAGTGTTGTCTCTTTGCCTGGAGCACTGCAAAGGCTGCTAATGTGACTTAAATACTGCTGCTGCCACAGTTCTGGGTCTGACAGTCCGAACTGAGCAGGATGTTTGCAGTTGTCAGAATGACAGTAGACTCAACATTGCTTTGTCTTTTTTTATACAGCAACAGTCTATATTTAGTGATCTTGAATCCTAGTTAGCAAGCAATACTGTTTAAAAGAAAGAAAGAAAAGAAAAAGATAAAAAGCTCTGTTCAACAGCTAGGGTAGGTCCTGGCCTCTCAGTGCTTTCCTGAGCTCCAGAATGAGGCATGTACAGCTCAGGGCTGGTAATGGTTGTTTCAGTATTTGAAATAGCAAACTAAAGTCCCTGAGTGATGAAGCAGGATTCCCAGCTGGGGTTGATCATACTGTCACTTTTCCTTCTCACTCAAGTATTTGTTTAGCTTCTAATTTCAGTGGTTCTAGGAAAGTAGTATATTATTTTTAGTCATTAAGTGTGAGATGGAAACTGTTACATAAAGAGGAGTTTTTGTTATTGCCTTCAATGAACACAGAATTTGCTTTGTTTCTTCGTGCTTTGTTAAAATCTGTAAAAAAAAAAATAGTCTCTACTGATGGACACGAATCTCCCCTGTGTTGCTGCACATGAAGCCTCCAAGGAAGCTGCCATTTCAGTGAGCCAAACTGATTCTTGTTAGAAGTATGGCCAGAACCTGCCTATGTTAATGCTTCAGTGGGTGCTGCTTGAAATGGTTCTGTTCTTCAGGATGGAAGGGATGTGTTTCTGGGAACATCTGGCTGACTGTTCCGAAGATGCCAGTGATCCAAGAGCTTGAATGAGATGTCCTTTTGGGTAAATCTGTGCTCATTATTACTTTAATATTAATAGAATGAGACAATGCATGAAATCCTGGCTCCAGCATCCTGGATGGCAGAATGCCCACTGCTTTCTGTATGCCTGGGCTTTTTTCCTTCCATGTCTTGGTTGCCATGACTTCTTTTTATTCTATCGATGCTGCAATGAGCTGTTCAAGGAAAGGAGAAAGCAAGCAAACTCCACACAATTTAGGCTGTCACCCAGCAGTCATCCTGCACGGCAGCTGGGGGAATGTGACACTTGAGTGTTCACGTACCTTGACGGTGAACTGGGACCTGGAGACCTCTCCAAGAGTGTGCTCAGTCACTGTTCCTCCCCAGAGTTCTGTCATTCTCACTTCCCTCCTGCTTCTGCTGCTGTAAATTAGAAATTACTCTGCTGAAGTTAAAGTAACTAAATCAAGTGTTAAGTGAGAAGAGATTTAAAATTGTGCCTCTTGATTTTAAACTAATAAAAATAACAAAACCGAAGTGTGCTTCGGGAGTTTTTTTAACACAGTTCTTTGAAAAATAACAGTTCTGGCATTTGCGGCTGAGAATAGAAGTTTTCCTGTTAAACCCAACAACAGGCTTAACTTCACCTCCCTCAGATATCAAGTATTGTCAAAACTGAAGGTCAGAGATCAGTGACATTTACAATAGAGAGTACATAGAGCCTGTATTAATGACAAATATGCTCCATCCTTTTTTGTTGTTGTGGCCACATGTGAGAAGTACTTGGCCACATGAGAATTGCTGCAGTGCAAAGCTAAATAGTTTGAAGTCTTTGCTTTCATCTGTTAACACACTTTTGGCTAGGCTTGCTGGGCTTTCTACTACTGTGTGATTTTTGAAAGTACTTATTGCTGCAAGTAAATGTAAGCTGTCTCAAAACAAAAATATATAACCTTTTATTAACTTATAACCATTGAAAATAATGCAAGGTGCCAAGGTAATTTGACCTCTGACTTCCCTTGGAGCGTAGATTTTGGAACCTGTACTGCTTGCTGCTTTGCTCTTTATTAGTTACTCTTTGCTTTTCATTCGTGTGGCAAGTTTGCACATTTAAGCTTCTACTCTTTGCTGTAAACTATATTGAAATACCAGAACCAGCATTTTAAAAGTTCACAGGGATTCAGCAGTCAAAAGTTTCTTTGTGTGTGGAGCATGGTGGCAGTCACTCAATGGTAACATTTACTCTAATGATGCAGACAAATTGTGCTTGCTCTTCTCTCTGTATATACATTTATATTTGTTCCCTGCTGTGCACAGTTTTAGCGCCTGATTTATCAGCCTCAATTACAGTGGTAGAGCTTGATCTCTTTTCCTACATCACTTCTATATGCAGCCAGATGGGTGCATTGGCTGCCATGTTTTTTAAAAACCAAAAACACTCAGCAGCCCATCTGGAATCTCGGTTGGCGTTGGCTAAAGCCAGCACCGAGCAGAGATTCCAGATAAGTGCCAGCAGCAACACATTTCTCACTTTTTAAAAAAAATGCGTCATTTTCTTTCAGTTCTTGAGCTGCTGCTTAAGCTGGAATCAAAAGCTGTGCTAGGTCCAAAAATACAAAAGCATTGCAATGTTAATAGAGGTGCTTTCTGAAAAATTCAGGGACTGCTCTACAAATGTGCTGTGAATCCTGCAGCTTTTTGAAGAGGCTGCGGATTGCAATCTGGATTGCAGAATGTGCAGGAATTTGCCCTGAGCTCTGGTGTAGCGAGTGCTTGTACCACTGAGAATGAACTTGGGTAGTGTGGGCTTCCACATGGAATATATTAGCACAGCTGGGAATCTGCTTACAACTTTGGGTGGCTTCCCCAAAGTAAAAATTATTAAAAGTGAGGGGGAGTATGCTTGAAAAATCTGACCATTTAGCTATAGAAGCAGTTGTTCAGCATGGAGCTAGAAATAGCTTTCTGCTTCCCAAGTTACTGACAGCTATTAACAGAGTTTTAAGGTGATATAATGAGCAGCGTCTGCATGGGAAGTAAGAATGTAGGAGAAAACCAAACAACCTCCCCCAGTATCTTATATGTAGAGTAGATATCATCTTTATCTTGGACTCTGCCTGTGTGATAGGAAGAACAAAAAACGTGCCTTTACTTTTTAATTTTTTTAAAATAAATACTGTTTGATTATAGTTAATTTCTGCAAAAAGACACGTAGCAAGAGCGGGAAACACTCCAGGACCTGGTTTTGAATTTCTTCCTGCATGTTTTCCTCTTATTTTTAATGTGAAGTAAAATGGGAAGCTTTATTTTGTAGATCAGAGGAGAAAAACTGACCCACCTGAGAAGGAAGTCTGCCTGGCAAGAGAGAGAAAGCAAGGAAATTCTGCCCCATCCAAAGTGCAATTACTGTAATCATGCTTTTGGATCTCAACAGCCTACTTCAACATGATTTTGGAGGGAAAGAGATGATAGAGAAATTTAGATCAGTAAGTAGTTGTATTAAGAATTCAGATTCCTGAGTGTAGTTCTATCTTTAAACAAACAAAAAAGCTCAACCCAAAAGCCCAATAAAAATGAGGATTTTGTTTCCATCTTAAAACTTGAGCCTTAATTCTAAGTTGTTCCAGCTTTGTATCCAGTTTTTCAACAAGGAGTGTAAATCTGTGAATATGTATTCTTTGGGTACATTGCAAAGCCTTATTATCATGTGCCTGGGATTTTTAAGTTGTTTCCATTTTCATCCATGATGAAGTATTCAGAGACTGGGTGCTAACACAAGAGCCATAATAAAGTTAGATTTATTTACATGCAAGTGCCAGGATATAAGATTCAAGTTAATTCATGCTGTTTTGCTGCATTAACTTCTTTCTATGCTCTTTATGAAGCAAGAGTATTTTTGTTTCTTTAGACTGGAAATTTACTTCTGTCTTTCAGATGTAGAGAATGGATGGAACTGGAGACAAGCACTGCTTCATCTGTGCAGATGGAGCACTGCTGAAACCGTGCTGTACACCTCTCTGGTTATGTTAAAGATTTTGATTTTTGGAGCAATGGCTTTTGGTATAGCCACTCTGAATTTTCCCTTGGCCGTCCTCTTACACACTCTTCACTGGAAATGCTTGCATCTAAGTGAAGTACAGTGGTAAATACTGTGTAACGTGGTTCTGTAGATTACACGGCTGTATTTAGTGGCGTGGCTGCTGGAGGTGAGCTGGGGAAGCCCTGCTCTGCCATTGCACTCACTGGCCTCATTCTGGTCAGCAGTGGGTGTCCGTGGCAGGTCAAGGGATGGGCCTCCCTTGAGTGCTTTCTTGCCTCTCACTTTTTCCTCTCGTACCCCCATGTAAAGAGGGCACAACACTGATCAAAGTGATGCCTCCCACGTGGGGGAGGCACTGGTTAAAGGTGGAGTGCTCCATTTTTGTGTGGAAAGGAGGCTTTGATGCATGGGATGTTTAGGTGCCGTGGACAGACCTGGGTCTTGCTGTCCTCAGTCGCTGCTTTAGGAAGTGCTGTACTTCAGCAGGCTGATGTGAGACGTGATAACTGAAAAGTTCTGGTGTCCTGTGATCTGTGAAATAGGCTGGGCTCGTGGGTCAATTTGTAGTACGAGTGGTTGCTGCCTGGTTATTGCAAACAAAGTTAAGCTTGGAAGATTATGGGCTGAACTTTTGAAACCTGTCTGGCTTGCTACCAAAGGATGCCACTGACATTAGATGGTTCCTTAGCCACAAAATGTTTTATTACTGTCAATGCTGTAGTTTAAAACAGTACTACAAAATGCTGTTATATTTATGTATACCAGTCCAATATTTATTTACAGTTGAACTACTCTGTTTTATTTAATGTTCTTTATAGTCTGGCCATTTAAAATGGTATTTGTAGAACACCATACATTTGTAGAATGTATTTATGGAAATTTTTTTTACTGTCTATTATGGCAGTAGCCTGATTAAGTTCTAGCTGGGCTTTGGCCTTTCTAATTTTCTCCCTGCATAACCTCCTGATATCCTTGCATACATCCTGAGTTGCCTGCCCCAACTTCCAAAGGTCATAAGCTTTCCTTTTTACCCTGGCTTCCAGCCAGAGCTCTCTGTTCAGCCAGGTTGGTGGTCTTCCCTGCTGACTTGTCTTTTGGCACTTGGGAACTGGCTGGGGCTGCAGGAGCACAAATAGGGCCAGAATCTTCCAACTTGTGTTTTGAATTTTCCAGACTGTGTTTCTTTAGAACTTGAATTAATGTGAGCAGTGAGAAAATGCAAAAAGCTTTAGCATAATGATGAGTGGGTGTGGTGCCAGGAACTGTTATTTCCCTTGAGAATATTTGTCATTCTTTGAATAGGATCAGAAATAGATTTGAGTGCTTACTACTGTGAGGTTTTCTTCTTGGTATTTATCTTATTCTTTTGTAAGGTGCTGTTCACCTTAATGTTTCCTCCTCCTCCCAATGCCTCTTACCCCTTCTGCATGTTTAGTCTCCAGCTTGTCCTGTCTTCCTTGTGGGTTGTGACTTGTCTTGGCCAGGAACCAGTGAATTCCTGGAAGGGAAGTGGTGTCTCTTGCTGTTCCTGCTGCACCTTGCAGGGCCCTGAGCTTGGGAGTGCACTTGGAGGCATTGCTCTAATGCAGTGGTAAAGATCCTTGACAGCTCTTCTCGTGTGTATCTCGTCTTCTCAAGATGATTCTAACTTAAAAACAAAACCAAACCAAAAAGCCCCCAGAAGCTGCTCCATACACTAAAAATAGGATGTAGCCCCTGCTCCCCACATCCTTGCTGAACACTGATTGAGCTGGTTCAGTCGAGAAACTTCCTGAAGAACCATGCCATAGTTAACTCTGGCTTCAGCATCCAAAGAGCTGTGGAGGGGGCAGTCTCAGCTGGGAGTCTTTGTTGTACCCTCTGAAACCTTCTCATCACCTGGGCTTCCTTAGGTGGCTGCTCTCGAATTTATTTTAATCTGCTCTAGAAGTTTAAACTTAACCTATATGTACACGGTTTAATCAGTATTCTGGGCAGAATTCTGCTGTATAAGCACAGATATGCACGTGGTGCCTCTTGAAATCTTGTAGGGTATTGGAGAACCCCCCAGGGTCAGCAAACCTGACACAGGAGCTGTGGGTTACCCAGGCCCTGCTGCAGCAGCCCCCAAAGCCCTGGTGAGTTACCTTGGAGCATCTTGGTGGCGTGTGCAGGAGAAACTACATAGTTCCATGTGGTTTTTCCCACACTGGACATGCAGTTTCTGGATTGTGTTCTGGTGGAGACAGGAAATATCTTCATCTGTACATTAGAATGAACCTGGCACGGCTTGGGTACCACATAAGCAAAATTGAATCTCATCATCCATAGCTCATTTTTATTAACTTTGGTATTGATAGCAGCATATCATAAATGAGAACAGCATCTCATATCAAGCCAGCTTTCTTTTCTGCTGCTCAGTTGATGGGATCTGGGTGGCAGCAGGCCACTAACTCAAGGCATAATTTTCCCTAATTCAGGAAGTACTGTCAATATACACATGTTTTTACTGGCCTTTTCTGTTTACATGGGCACTTGTTTCTTGCCTGTGGCAGGCTGCTCTAAGAATTTACTTCAGTATCTGTACTTTCAGTGTTTCTTTCAACTTTTTTGTTTGCTTGTTTTTTTTATTATGAGGAAGGAATATTCTTTGTACTTTATTTCTGGCAGGATTGTTAAAATGTGAGCTTAATCTTTTGCTGGTAGGGAGTTTATTGCTCTCTGCCATGGTAGAATTCCTTGTTCTTGTATATATCTCATTGGTTTTATTTCAGTGTCCCAAAGGAATTTAGAATATGCAGCAGTTAATCATGTCCTATTTTTCTATGCAATTATAATTTTGCAGCTTGTCAATTTTTTTTGTGCGTTTAGATTCCCAATACACTTTTTTGTTGGTATTTTGAGAGAGGGAGCGTGTCTGTGTGTATTTCCATTTGGCAGTAGGAATTCACAAGACCTGTAAGAGGCTGGTTTGCATTTCTGGAATTGGAACGATTCCTTGCATTAGTACAATTTGTTATCTGTAGGAAACCTGGAGTGGTGGTGACAACTGCCGTCCTGTGTGGACAGGATAATGTGCGTTTGTTCAGCATAGTTCTCTGTCTCTGCCCAGTAATTAGTAGATGGAAGAACACTTCTACACCGTGTTTATTTAAATGTAAAAGCTTGCAAGGATCAATAGACAGACTTCAGCACAGAGGTCAGATCTGCTGTACCCAGCAGATGTAGCCATCTCCCGAGCAGCATGAGGATACCAGTAAATAAGCACAAATCCCTGAGAAAATGATGCTGTGTTTGAGGGGATGTGTGTTATCTCCTTTTATCAGCCTCTGAGCTGCTGTTGTTGTGCTCTCTACATGGGATTAGTAATAGTGGGATTAGTAATAACATACTATAACTAGGCAAAGGGAGGGGAGATGCCACATTCTAAAGCTGCAGAATGCCTCCAGGAGGTGTTCTGATGGGAAAGAGCTCAGCTGTTTAGGCTATGTTTGGTGTGGGGATTTTATTGAGGACAGAAAGGACAGCTGTTGCCATTGACAGTTGTAATAAAAATCATAATAGGCTCATTTTAAATGGCTAAGTGTTTGGTCCTTCACTCTTCTCTTCTATGAGATGCTGTATTTTCAATTTCTGCTTTCCCCAATGATTTGGGGAGGGAAGAGGTTGTTTCTTAAGGCTTTGTCCCCTTTGCTCTCCACCTTGACCTTCAGGCGATTTCTTCAATTCACAGCTGAATCAATGGTAGCTGAGGCTATCATCTCTGTGCAGATGATTTGTAAAAGTGTCTCTGTTCACTGCTAAACTTCTGCTTTTCGATCTTGTATATTGGCTTGTTTCTGTAAAATGCCTTACAAATGTCTTCTCAGAGCAAGCAGAGTGTTATAGAAACCTCAGCATCTCATTTGGCTCAGGACCACACCAGACAGGTTATTCTGAATCTTCTCCATCTCTCCAGGGTGTTTTCTTGTTCAGGCATTTTTCTGCTAACCTCTTCTGATTAATATATATTAAGTAAATGTCTTCTCAGTCCTAGTCATTGCTCGTGTTGGTCCAGCCAAAACACTTGTACTAACGCACTTGTTTGTGAAATTCCTTTCTAGAAATCCCCTGTAAACTTCACATCCAGTTATTGCATCTGATGGATACTTTTTGTCAGTCTTGAAAGCTATACACAGCCGTGACCCTCTCTGTTTAGCATCACTTGCTGGGCCTGCCGAGGTCCCTTGTCACTTCTGCTGTGCTCCTTGCTTGTCAGATATTTCATGATGCATCTTTGTGCTGCTCTCTCTGTGACTCCCTATATGTTAATTTGTGACCTCCCTGCTTTCATCTGCACAGGTCCCTATCCTGTTTGCTAAGTCCCTCCTCAGGAGCTGTGTGTGCCATGCTGCTCGGTGAACTGAGCTGACAGGCACACAAATTGCTGGCTGTTCCCTGAATCAAGGTTCAGGAAAGTGTTTGGAAAATGCTTGGCATCTATATTTGCTGGCAGCACCCACAAAGCAATAATACTTGAAGTGGAAATCAGTCTGACTTCTTGGTACAACCTCTCCACTTGTAACTCCTGGCATGGATGGCTGAATCATCTTTGTCTAAATAGACAGTACTGTGAACAGATGGTAAATAATTTACGAAAAGTGAAGCTATGAGCAGGCCTAAGATTGAACTTTGTGTCATA
The DNA here is from genome assembly GCA_013397845.1 of Melanocharis versteri. NCBI lineage: Eukaryota > Metazoa > Chordata > Aves > Passeriformes > Melanocharitidae > Melanocharis > Melanocharis versteri. Next base: position 1,192,661 of record VZTG01010061.1, on the reverse strand, counting down.
TCTTTCTTACTGTCATAGATGTAGACTTGCAGCTCTGAATCACAGCAGACTATACTCCATTTATAAGATGAATTTTAAATCATTCAAGAGTAAATGAGACAAAGCTGAATTTCTTGATTTAGGCTAATAACAGGCAATGATCCCCCAGAACAAAGGACTGTGAAGGGACTGAAAAGAATTGCCAGAAATTCATCTTCTGCCTCTACCCACAAGCCCTGGTCTAAAGTAATGCCGAAGCCACTTGTCATTTTCACTTCAGCTGTTCCACTGACATGTTCAAACCCAGCAATAGATGCTGTGTCACAAAGTTTCTTCATGTTTGAAAAAACAGCATTAACTGTGATTTCGGGAAGATACTGCAGGAGGAATAAATTCAGAATTTTAGAAGTAAGGGGCTGTGTTGCTAACTGTGTATTACCCCTGTAAACATGAGGTAACTTTGATAATAGCCCCCACTGTCCAGGATCACAGCATCTGCTTCAAGAGACGAGTGCAGGGGTCTGCAGTCTCTGTAAATTACAAACCTCTTCCTGGTTGTAATAAGGGACTGAAAGTACTAAATTATGTTATTCCTGAGTTTATTACAGGTCAGCTTGTAGTCATGTGTTTTTGGTTGATGTATGGTGTGNCCCCCCCCCCCCCCACCAGTTTACATAACACTGATTCTCTCTAAACTGTTTTAGGGGAAACACAGAGTATTAGGACTCGTTTGATATCATACATTTGATGTCATACATCAGTATGTAGAGCACAAATTATCTTTCAGTCCTCATGTGATTGTTTTGAAAGCAGAACCAAGATAAAAACCAAGGGCTGCCCTGGCAGTCAGCAGTGCATGTTTGTGGATGCCCCACTGAAAGTTGCACTGTCTCGGTGCCATATTCCCAATGTGCAGAGCTGCTACCAGCTCTTGCAGGGAGAAGGTGATCTGAGCCAGCACAACAGATCTTGGAGAAGAATAAAGGAAAGCACAGTGGTACAATATGTTTTCTCCTGTCTTTTTGATCAGTCAAGTCTGTCCAGATGTTTTGTGTCTCCCACAGCAGTTAAGGTATTGGCTGGGAATAGCTGCCCAGTTGCTCCCTGCAGCAACTGTCTGTCAGAGGGTGTGCTGGCTGAGGACGCCTGATCTCCTCTGTATAAAAATGAGTATATCGTTGCAGAAGTCAGCAAGCTGAATATTGACTTTTACGGCATGAAGTAGTCACTGTTCTCTTGAATAATTCCCTGTTCTAGGAGAGAACCTTTACAGGATTCTGCCACTGCTTTTCTCCTGATGTAGACACTTTTTCCAACAAAGATCTGGTTTTTGGCAGTGCCTATGGATTTGTTGACAAGGCTTAGTGGAACCATTGCTTAATCAGTGGCTCGTAGCACAGCCTGCCAAGTCTAGCCACGCTTTGCATCAATACCTGCAGCTGCCCTCAGTGATTTGCTGACTTTGGGGTATATGTGAAATAGGAGGTGTGTAGCCCCTTGAACAACTGCGTTCTTATTTACAGAGCCACAGCACTCTAAAGAAAAAATAGCTGGTAATGTTTGCTAGGAGCAAATGTAGTCCAAATGGTGTCTGACATACTGTAGTCACTGTTTTGCTCTGAGATGTCATCACAGAAGGGAGTTTTATGGTGATTGATATGTGATAAGTCTGAGATTCAGTTGTGGATTATACATTTTTTTTAGATTGTTTCATAAATATTCTTTGAACTTGAACTTTTTAATTAAAAAAAAAAATCAGTGGTAAGGCTGTTCCACACTAACAACAGTTAGTAACAACAGTTCACTAGCTGTGAAGACAGACATAGATTTCAGTCAAACTGATAAGTAGAAATTTTGTTTTGAACTGATAATTTTGTTAAAGCAGTGATAATGTAGAAGTGTTATCACAGGAATGGGTAATTTTATTATTTTTTTTCTCTTTGGTACAACTTGAATGCTTGTTCCTGCACAAAGAGAAAAAGTGTAGTTCTGCCAAATAAGTAGTTACATGACTCATTACAAGGATCTTTAATTTTCCTTATTAATTTTTTAGGAGTAATTTGTGAAATCTATTAAGCATGGTAGCCCCAATGAAAACAGTGCGATCTGAAAATCACAAAAATTCTCAGAATTATTTTTGAGATGAGTGCTATCCTGTGCTAAAAATACATTGCGCTACTGCAATCATTTTGTAGCTGGATTCACTCCATCACACAAGCTCTTTATCTGAAATTGCTATAAGCCATAACATACAGCTTTTTACTTGCTCACATCTAATTGAGGGAATATTTATTTGGTGCATATTAAATTCAAACTGGCCTACTTCTGAAGGAATATTTATTACTTTAAATCTCAGTGCTTTGAAGAGAAGTTTTAGAAAAACTGTTATTCATATGACAAAGCTAATTAGAAGCTTGTATTTTAGTTCCTGTAATATTTGAAAGGGAGTAGTGTACTGTTTGACAGATAGGTATAGTAAATCATGATTTGTTGACAAAATTAAACTGTAAATGAAAATTTAACTTTTATTGTGCACATTTTGAAACAGTTTTCAGGATATGTATGGAACTCCACAGACAAATCTGGTGTGTTATAGCTCAGAGCTTATAGCGCAGCAACGTCTTTTCTGGCTTTTACAGCTTTTCATGCATTATGGATACATTGGAAAATGGGGACATGTTCCCTGCTCTTGGCTTGGGGAAGCAGCGTGGCTGGAAATCCTGGTGTCTTTTTATAAACTCTTGGGTTTTGTGCATATGGAACAATGTCAAGAACCAAAGCTGTGTCTCAAATATTTGTTAAATACAAGCCAACCTGTTAGCTCTCTCTGCGGCCATGAAGTTATGCTTGTGTTCCTTGAGCAGATCCTGTAGCACAGACCTGGCTTCTTCCGTGGGGGATTTCCCAGCTCTGCCATCACAGGCACTTGTCTCCTCCCCTGAGCAGCAGTACCATGAGTGTATTTCTAGAGAAAACCGTCTTCCAGTCAACTCTGCTCTCTTGCTGATGATGAGGATCAAACTTCCGTGCTAGAAATCAGCAGTAATGAACAGCAGTTGCTGGGCAGAGCCAGTTGTAGTTATGTGCAGCACGTGTTTTAAAATAGGTGAGAGAAGTAGTTCATTGATAAACTACATAATGTGGGAAAGCTTTGACGTTGCACATCTTAGGCAATCGTGTTGTACTGAGCTGCTTGTGCCCTGGACAGGGCTGTGCTTAGGGCTTGGAGCTCTTTGCTCTCTGGTTGCAGCTCCCTTCCACCCAAGTAGGAGCTTTTAGCCCTAAGTGTGCTAAACCCCAAACAGTGTATTCAGGATGCTACTCATTCATGGTAGAATGGGCCTGGGTGGAGGTTTGGTGCAGCTTATGTGAGAAGTTGTGTTTGAGATAGACCACTTGTTAATATTTTCCCTAATTTATTCATTTATTTGCTAGTGGTGTTCTTAAGAATGGCTAAAGTCTGAAACAGGCTATTTGGACAGAGCTCAGGCTTCAGTGTGAAAACTCAAAGGGTTCTATTTTATCTAGGCATGTCATATGTGTGCACCTCTAGGTATTTTTTCATGAAGATTTGTGCTTCTCATTTCTTTGATGTGCATGTAATGTCTGAGGTGTTGTGAGGTCCAAGCAAGTCACAGATACGTGGTACCAGCTACCATCTTGGAATGGGATGTTGTGTCTTTGAACTTCCCCAGGTGCTGCTGAGGAAACAGCAATACTCTCAGGTCCTTTTGTTCAAAATTAAATGAAAGCTATTTCAGCGTATTTAAAAGTACAAAAACCAAAGAAAACTCTTGACCCACTTAGGAACTAATACAGGCCAAGGAAAAGAACACATTGAGATGGTACCTGCTTAGACCATCCAAAGTCTTGACCTTCTGTCAGAGAGCTCTGGAGTATCTGGTAGAGGCTCACCTTATGCTCTGAATGTCTCCTAAATTATTTAGAGGTCATTAATATGTGTTGGACATACTTGAGACTGATTTTAAATATAAATGTAACAATTCAAAATGCAGTGGGAAACAGGGTATGAAACCCAAGTGACGGTTACAATACATGAAAGGCAGTTTGGGGTAGAAGGGGTGCAACAAAAACACCAGGAAAACTGGGCACATGTGAGAGTCTGTAGCAGTTTTTGTGCCAGCCTGCTTAAACCTTTTGTTCCTGGGACTTCTTGTATATTTTTCTTCCTCTGGTTTGGTATTCTTGAATTTCACACTGCAGTGGTTCAGCTTACAGGCTACTAAAGCAGAGACTCGCATCTTGCAATGAACCATCAAGAAGATTTTTCTAAAATGCTGAAAACCATATGCTTACAGCAGTAGCCTATCATAAGTAACGGGAAGGTGAAAGCCGTACAATATGTTCTGCATCTTTAACTGTGTAATCATAGCAGAAATGGGTCTGCTGGTAAAACAGATATCCCAGCGACAAATCCAAGGAGCCACTGGTTTTTTGCTATTTATTTTAAAGTCATAGTTGAATTCAGCCTCAGAATATTATGGAAAATTATTATGTCTCAGTGATCTCTGCAGGTGGGGAGAATAACTGAAAGTAGCCAGAGAAATGCTAGTGAACCAGCCTAAGCTGCTGAGTAAGTGAAGGAAGAATCACACTCTGAATGTTGCTAATATCAGTATCAGTTTTTTGGTACAGGTTTTTATTTAGTTTATTAGAACAGAAGATATCTCTTCTTTGAGTACACATTGCCCATAACTAAATGGGAAGCAAACATGGGAAGAGTAGACCTACTGTGGAAGTATAGAAATAGTGTTTGGTTGACAGGCTTAAGTGAAAAAAACAACTGATATTCCTGAGAAAGTTATAGACTTCAGATGCTGCATGCATGGAGTTCACTGACCTTGTGCTTTAACTGCTGACTATCTTTAGCCCTATCAGTGGTTACAGCCAACTGCCCTCCAGGTGGTTATTTTTCAAGTAGGAAGTTGTCCTCAGCTCCTGTTACATCCTACTTGTTAAGGAACCTTGTTTTCACTTTGTTGGAACGTGAAGCTTGTTGTACGTCTGGGTCCTTAGAGTTAACTGTGAAGTCAAAAGTTTCATAAATAAAAATAATAAAAACTTTTCTTGGTTCCAAATAGACATCAGTCACTGCTAGAGACAGTATGGGACTTGGAAATGTGGGTGTGTTCCTGGAGCAGTATGAATCAGAATGTGATTGGGGATTGAAGTCATGCGAGTGGAAACTCTCGAATATTCTGCCAACAGTAGCTTGGTTTTTTTTAACATAATGTCACTTGCACAGAAGTTGCTTCTCCAAGTTACAGAAGGTATTTGAGGTGAAGGGAATGAGTGAACGTTAGACTGGATGTTACACCAGTGCTATAGCACACTGATTTTAACTTTTTAAAAATAAATTACTCACTGGAAGATCTGCTCAGGGCGTGGTTCAGACATTCCTTTGAGAAGACTGGGAGATTAGAAAGACCCTCCGTACAGTGGCTTGCTTCTCATGGAACAGCACTGTTTTTCAAAATTGCCTCAGTCAGGGACTGAGGGTGTGTTTGCAGATGAATGTGAACTCAGGCTCTGCTTCCAGCAGCTGTGGCTGTGCCTGAGCTCTAAGAGGTAGCTGTGGCCATGAGTTAACACAGCGGATTATTGGCTAAAGTGAGGAAATCCAGTTTGGCTGCACGGGCTCTGGTCCAGGCAAGCTCGGATCTGCCTGCAGAAGACTGTGAACAACCCGTGGGGAAGAGCAGACTTCCCTGCTGCTTCCTCATCTCCTTTTCTGACAACTGCTGTCTGTGCCGAGCACTGCGTGACAAAACTCAGCAACAACACAGCAGGTCCTGCCAGGACAGCACACGTGCTTGTACAAAGAGAAAAAGCTCAGAAAGCTGCATCCTGGCACCTCTTAAGATTCAGAGTCAGTCTGCACTAGGAACAGGCAGGTTGTGAGATCTTGACCTTCCTAGGAGTGTATGGAACTCCAGAAATCTTGCTGTCTTCAGTGGGATTATTTGTGATGTAAGGTAGCGTGTAACACAAGTAAGGGATATCACAATCTGTCTCCTTAAATTAGCAATCTGTTACAAAGATGAAATTAAAATTAAGGTCAAATTTCCTTTCTCCCATGCATGTTATTGGCTGATACACAAGTCACCAAGAGTTCTGTGTGCAACTCAAGATACAATTTGGCCCTAAATTAATTTCATTAGTAAAGCTGAAACTCAAACATGGTGTGAATGAGACATCTGTTACTCTGCTGATTCATGTCTAAAGAGAAATGTCATAAAGGATTTTTAGAATGCGATGCTTCGTATGAGGCAGCTGCACTGACGCTGCAGATCAATCTGTTTCAAATGGAGTCTTAAACAATAAACCCTTCTGTGAACCTTTTTGCTGTGAATGTATGTCTTCGAAAATGCAGAAAAATTCATGTGTAACAGTGAAAATGAAGAATGCAATGAAAAAACCGTGGAAGCTTCCCACTAATGTTGAACCATCAAGTAAATTGTTCCTGTCCCTGTAACCTAACTCCCCTTAAATCATCTTGGTGTTTTCAACTTTTACTTCCTTCAAGAGGAGGACTTTAGTTAGGTGTGGCAGTAAAAAATCATGTACTTGGGAAATATTAGCTTAGAATTACAGTCTCTTCTTGTTTGAGCTGACTAATCACAGAATGATTTGGGTTGGAGGGGACCTCTGGAGATGATCTAGCCCAAATCCTCTGCTAAAGCAGGTCCACCTAGAGCAGGTTGCAGAGGATCTCATCCAGGATTTTGCATATCCAGAAAAGAAGACTATGCAACTTCTCTGGGCAGCCTGTTCCAGTGCTCTGATATGCCTTTTCCATTCAATTTTGTGGTATCTATTTTGTATTGGTACTTTTTTCTTGTTGGAATTGTATTTGCTCCTATTGAATACTCACATAATCACAAACCTTCACTAATGGTGACAAAATGTTATTTATTTATGTTTATTTGTTTTTTATTGGCTTTTATAGCATCTGTTTCGTTTGGCATGTGAGCTTCCCTGCTACTAAAACAGGGATTTCAAGAACGTGAGCTGAAACTGCAGTGAGCTTGCATTTAAAACTCCCTTTAATTTTTTTAAAAATATTTTTCATGGGAGCCTGGGTGTGCAGGGATGGCAGGGTAGGTAACATGCCTCTTCCAGGGAGAATAAACAGTAGGAACACAAGAATGTCAGAGCAATAACAATCCTGTTTTCATGCAAATTTCCCAGGAGTAAGAGAGGCATATTGTAGATGACACATTAACAGGCTTGTCTTTAAATAGAATGTTTTTTCAAAGTCTTCCTGGGGGCACCAGTGACTGTTCAATGCAACATTAATGGATGCATTCTCCTGATAGAATAACAAGGATTTGGAGACTGAAAGAGACACTAAACTTGCCTCCTGCCAGATTTTGTACAACTGTTTTCCTTCTAAATATGTACCTGGATTGAGGACTTGCTGTCTCATAGCAAGGGAAAATCCACCCTCATGTCTGCAGTGCCAGTGACCTCTTCCAGCAGGACTTCTGTGTACGTTTGGGAGATTGTGAATGACGAACAGGAAGAGCAGCTGCTCCCACTGATCTGAACCAGGAGATGTACATTCCAGCAGCTGGGCATGGGAAGTGTCTCCTGAACATGGCTCTGGTGATGGAAAGATGAGAAAGAGCCTGCACATTAATGCAGTTCTAGAACCCACAGGTACTGTCCACTGGATCAGTTCTGCTCCATCACGCAGCAGCCTCATCGCTCCCAGGAGTTCATGCAGTTCATGCAGTGATGGAACTGGCCTTATTTTGAAGAGTGATGTATATTTCCTCTCCTCCTTCCCAAAGGAAGTTTCCCTCTTGCCCCATATGATTAGTCAAATAATTTAGCTCTCTTTTCCAAAATATTTCACCATTTATCTAGTCATCTTTCTTGTTCTCTTTGTCCTTGCTCGCTTTTTATACCTTTTAAAATTGGGAAATTTGAAGGGTGTCTCTTCACTTATTGAAGAGGGCACTGCAAATCAGTCTGGGCACTAAAACTTGCCCTTTCAATCATCTCTTATTTCCTCTGTGTTGTCATTGCAACACCCCGTTAAGACATGTGCTCTCTGATCTGACTGTGGGAAGACTGCATGGAATAGCATTTCAGCATCAGCAGGGTTTCACTGGTTGTGATGATCTGGCACAATTTCCATCTGTGTTATGCATGATTTCCAGGTCTCTTTGTGTCAGAGGGACAAGATGTGTTTTGTATTTTGACAGCTGTCTGTTGTTTGTGTTTTAATTTGCTTACTGGGATGAAGTCATCAGCTTGTCTGGATGAAGGTGGCAATAGTCAGCATATCCACAGATTGCTACAGTAGTGTTCCAGGGACATGAAATATTTCAAGCTTATCAAATATGTTTTCTGCCCTTCCAGGTTAGGTCTTTTGTTAGATACTTTCCAGTGAAGCTCTTCTATTCTGCTGAGTTTAAATACTCATTTTAACACAACCTGGAAACTGAGTTCTTTCCTCTTCCCGTTTTTCTGCCCGTGGCAAATTCTCTGAGCACCAGACAATTGAGCTTTTTTCTGATCCAATGAATATTTAAATATTTTATGCAAATATTTGCTATATATTATTTGAGAACAAGTCAGCAAACAAGAATATCTCCATATGCTGATGCCTAGTATAGTTTACTGGTAGTGGGGGAACAGGAGCTCCAGCACATGCTTTTGTAAGTAGTTATTAGGCAGAATGTGTAGCTTTGATGTGGGGCTGCCCTTGGAATATCCTGTAGCTCTGTAGTGTAAGGACATTTGGTGTGTAGGAGATAGAGATCTGTTAGAAAGGAGGTTCCAACCTGCTTGTCTGCAGGTGACTGTTGTAATTGCTTACCTAAATTTAAGTTCATGCACAATTTTTGTTCCTTCAAACTATATTTTTGGGGTTTTTTTCGCTTCCTGGAGGGAGGAGGAGGAGTGATTGTTTTTGTACTGGAAAGGACCATTTTGGATCTCAGCTTATGCTGCAACAGTCACTTACAATTCTGAGGCTGTCCTTACTTCTGCAGAAGCCTGGAAGAGCAGGGAAGTGCTAACACAAACCCCCATAAAACTGAAATGCTCCGACACACTCAAAGTACTCATTTTTAAGAACACGAAAATTAGAATGGACCATATATGACAATTTAAATTACATTGCTTATATCATGACTTGGCATCTCTGAAATGCTAGAGCAACCCGTAGAGTCATACGCCATTTCAGCCATTGATTTCTTTGCCATAACCCCCTTCTCTCTGAAGTAAAAGTGGCAAGAGGAAATAAAAGCAACTAAATGAAAAAGGAGTGGCTAATCTTTTTTCTGTTGTTTTATATTCGTAGCTGATGTGAAAGGAATTAATTAATGTTACTGCTCTATGTTCCAGTATGTAGGTGTGTTTAAATGTCAGTCTCTTGTCAAGCAACCACCTCTGGCTATTGCTGAACTGTTAACTTAGAGTGAACAGAAAGGCTTCTGAGGAAAAAGTAACAGAGCAAAGTTCTTGTGTGGGGGGGATTTTGTTTACCTTGTTCCTTCACAGAGCTCTGAGAAACCTGGTGAGAGAGGGTGCATGGCAGAGCACACTGCCAAGGGCTCCGTGTCTTGGAAAATAGCTTGGTTATATAAGAAGGCTGCTTGTCTGTGTTCCAGTCGCAATTATTCTTCATTGAATGATAGGGTAGAGCCTTCTGATATTTTTCACTCTGGTCTTGGACTTTCAGGATTGAAACCCGTTATTTTACTTTCTGCTAATTCTTGCAGTTAATGGTAAGCACTATGGACTTTTTTCAGCAATTAAGCACATACCTCCATGAACACACAAGTCTGGCAGTGACCTTGCTAGCAGTGCTGCAGGACACAATAAAACGTACCAGTAGGAATATTACTCTTACTGCATACCATGGAATTGAACTCAGTGGCTCAGACTCATCACTCACTGAAGGAAGGTACTGATACAGTTTGCATATCTCCTGTTGTATAAAAAAGACCTGAAGAAAACTTGTTCACCTGAAGACCAGTTATTTATCTTGGCTGAACCTAACAGCAATTCTGAATTGTTCTGCCAAGATGGGGGTGGGAAAAAAAGGACACAACAAAAACTCTTCTTAAAACAAGTATCTAATTTAGATTTGTTTAGGCTGAATGAGACATCAGAGCTGGCAATTTTTGAAACTGTCTTTTCCAGCTTAATGAAGCATTTTCTGTTAAGCTAATTATTCCCCAGTCCCAAGTTAAACCTCACCTTCAGTCAAAACCAGAATTCCAATAACACACTTGTATGGAGCTGGAGCAGCTGCCATGGTCAAGGACTGGGGATTTTGTCCTTTATTTTCTCTTCTGACCATCCTCCAAAAGGGTAACCCAGAACATTCAAACCCATTAAGAAGCAAGACTCTCCAATACGTAGTCAATTATGCGTTGATAAACCATGTTAGTTCTTCAGAGGATAATCAGGTGGGCTTCTCTATGGGAGTGGGAAGCATTGGATTTCTGTTTCCAGCTCTTTTTCTGGATCTCTAGTACAGTTGCTTCACCATAACGAGTTAATTAAAAGGAGAACTTTCAATAACCTGACAAAAGTCAAGAACTTTTGAGCATCTCTAAAGGTAAAGCAACCTAGAATCAGGTGGTAGAGCTGCTTTATTTAAATTNTTTTTTTTTTTTTTTTTGGATTAACATAAGCCTGAAGAATTTTTAGGTCAATGCTTTTAGGAAAACTTGTTTTGCACAGTTTTACTAGTAATTTTTAAGAACAGTTCACTGAGACCACTTTAGAATGCCTTTAGCACTCTTATACAACATGACAGTATTTGAGATATATTAATATTCAGCAGTATATGATATAATCTCACAAAGTAATTGATAAAATGGCTCTGCAAATAAGAAAGCTTAATTTCCCCATCTCTGCTAAAAGCCTTGAAGCTGTTGTTGCCTGAAATCCATGTCAGTGTGGGAACTGGGCTATGAACGGTTTAGTGACACAGAGCAAGAACAGGGTATTTCACACTGCAGCTCGGTTTAGTCCTGGCTTTGTATCACCATTTGATAGCCGGGTGCATCAGAAACACCCTTCTAGGGCAGCAGTGAGTTCTGAAGCTCCCAGGTTTGCTGCTTTGCCTTTTTTAATTCGTGCTGTAGTATTTTGAGAGACCTCCATCCGACGGCAGAAAGCACCTGGGTTTGTGCTTTGTCTCAGTGCCTTGGAGGTGGGTGTGCTCTGAGGAGGGGGAAAGCTGCTTGCTGAGCAGCCTGGGGCACCTTTGAGGTGGAGATTCAGCTTGTGCACCAGGCAAGATCCTGAGCTAAACATGGCACTTGAGACGGAAGGCTTTGCACAGTCTGCAGCACAGCCAGCTCCGAGGACAAGGCTGCTCCCAGGTTCCGATTTCTGCCTGAGCCAGCAGCTTTAGGAGCTTTGTGCCATTGATTGCAAGTGCTCTGTGCTGCTGGTTAAATTAGCCCAGGAAACCGTGGCACTGAGGGGAGGTTTTGAAGGGAATTTAAACATACATTTAACATTAAACATAAATTTATGTTTGAGCAAGCCAGGCGTTTGCTGGAGCGATTACTTAGGATGCTCTCAGCAGACAGTCTTTGTGCAGCTCGTGGCTGATCCTCTCCCCACACTGGGGGATGAAGCACTAACGCCTTTGTGGGAGAGCATAGCTTATTATCCAGTAGGTGCAATTTAAAAAGATCTGAGGGAGAGATGGCAGGTGTATGGAGAGCTCATGTCCAAGTAAGGTCAGTTCTGTTTAGATGCCCTGGTATATTTGTGTTTTGAAATGTCTTTTTGAGAAGTAGCAGTCTTAAAAGGAAGAGCAAAGCCTTGCCAAACAACATGCTGTTTGATTTTACATCAAACCTTTAAGACAGGATAATATTCACTCCAGGGAGAAAGAACAGCTAAATAAACATGTAGAAACTTAAAAGGTACTGAGGATTGGAGTAATCAGTGTGCAGTGTCCAGCAATGTCTACTGAAATTTACTAAAACAGGTCTGTGAATTTAGTCAGCGGAATTTAACCTACACTGTAATTACAGGGTTTTGCAGAGGCAGTTGCCTCTGACAGGTTTGTATCAAAGTTTGTTGAGCCTGTGTTTTTTTTTTTTTTCAGTGACCCATGACTCTGCCCTTTCTAAGTCATCAGTCTTAACCTCCAGCCAATATTGCCAAACATTTTCAGCAAGTCCCTCAAGTCTTTACCTTCTCCACTGCTTTGATGACCTAAACTGAGCACTTACATAATTGCATGATGTGGTCTTCTGTGCCTTCTCCCTCTGGCACCTTCACCTCTTACCTTTGCTGCTAAAGTAGAGTAGCAGCTCCTTGAGAGGGCACCAGGGTGTCTCTGTGGCTGTGCAAGACTGAGCCTGGTGGATTTCTGGTCATGGACAGGGCCTGTGAGCTGTGATTTATGTTTTTAAGAACGTGCTTTATTCACTAATGAAATAACTAATAGAAAAAAAAAAAGCCCCAGATGGAATGAAAACAAGTGGCAAAGAATTAGAAAAATACTACTAGAAGAGCAACAGATGATCCTTCTGTGTTTTTCCTTGCCAATTTAATATTTCATGGCAGGCAGTTTAGGGGTTTTTCCCCATAATGCGAAAATCTTGGCAGCCAAATAATGAAGTGTTAATTTTTAATGGTGTTTTTCTGGTTGTTTTTTTGTTTTGTTTTGTTTTTTTAATTTTAACGTAGGGTTAGTCTGTTTGGCTGTTTGTTGTGTGTTGGTGGTTTTTTTCCTAATTTACATGCAACCTAACTTGTGCTGTGAGGGACTCTCAAATGTAAAGAACCTTCCCCACCCCTCTCATCACTGGTACATCCTTGTTTACTGGCTTAGTAAAAGCCAGAGTTGGTTTTGCCTCTCTCCTGTTGTCCGTGTGATCAGTGCTGCTCTCTGCCAGCCTGAGGGAAGGCCTGGTGTGCCAGCAGCCAGTTGTGAGCAGCACGGAGCAAAGCTTTCCATCTTCTTTGGTATTAGCTACCAGTAGGGATCCGACACACTTCTCTTCTCCCTGCACCCTATACGTACAACTAATTTTCTGCTGGTTCTGTGTTCAGTTTTATTTACCACATGGTGCTGCTGCTGCTGCTTCTTTCTAGTCATGGAGACAAGTTTGGGCCACCCTTGGTGCCAGAATTGTTGCACGTCCTCCTGGGAAGCCCCTGGTGTGGTGTTTATGATTCCACACCACGCTTTTCCCGTGTGTCAGAGCAGAGCAATTCATAGGAGATGAAGAGGACAGAGGGAAGTGTAGGAAGGAGGCTGTTTCAGGGCTTAATGACCGACTGTGGTTTGACTCCTTTGTACTGGTTATTCCAATTTTTGTGATATTTAATCAGAAACCTATGGTGCTGCTTCCCTGAAAGCCGTGGTTCCTGGAGACACAGGATTATATGAGAAGCCTGTCTGGGTTTTTTCTGTTCATGTGCGAGTTGTTTGCCTGTTAGTGGAGACAGAATCCTTGGTCCCTAGAGAAAAACCAAAAATGTCACCCAATAAGGTTCTAAACCCGAAGGGAAGATTAAAAAACTAATGTAGTATTTCTGTATAAAACACACAACAAGGAAAAAAAATCCCTCTGCAACTCTTAAGCTGTTTGTGAACAGTCTGGGCTATGGTGCACTCTGGGATGTGAGTGTGGAGAAGACCCTGCAGATTTGTATTTTGTGTTGCTTTACCTCTTTTCTGAAAAGAAACAGGATGAGGGAGAAACAACAAAGAAGTCTTTGAGGGGGAGTTGTTCTTGAGGAGGGTATTGTGGATATCTTAGAAAGAACAATCCTCTGCAAACAGCTGCTGCTCCTCTTTTTATTTTTAAGTAGCTTTAAAATCAGGAGCTTGATAGTGGGGAGGGCGGCATCTTTGCCTACTTCTAGCTCAGAAACGAATATTTAGTCATGTAGAAAGGGTTTATGAAAGCAGATTCCCTTTGCAAAGATGATTGTCACAGTAGCTTAAATTGTCTGCCAAGCATTGTAATGGAGTTTTACTACTGTAGGAAAACAAAAGCAAAAGATAGGCTTAACTCAGTGAAACAAAAGAGAACAAAGGAGGGAGAACAGCAAAGAGCCTCGCTGATGACAGGAGAGCACAGTGATTTCCCTGCAAGTAACAACTCAAAAGGGGCTCCTAAAATTAGGTTAATACACTGAACAGCTGCAGAAGCTGTAACAGGGCTGAGATTGCCCACACTTGTTACTGCACTAACAGGCTTGTGGGCTCCAGAGCAAAGCCACCCTCCTGCTCTCCACGGAGGGGCTCTGAAGGAGCATCATCTAAGGCCACATGCCCATCCAAAAGTTTTGTTGGGCAGAGAAGGAAAGGAATTCCCAAGTGGGAGGAATCATGAAGTGATGAGGACATGGCCCAAAACAATTATTGACTTATTTCTTGCCATCCTTGTTCCTCTGGTGGAACACTTGGCTACTCTTGCCTGTCTCCTGTTTTCAGTTGTACTAAAGGCATGACTTAGGCCAAAGGATGATTTGAGAGATGGTGCCTGGGTAAGGCAGTGGGAAATATTTGCTTTTGAGTTAAGCAGGTATGAGGCACTGGCACTGTCAGGAAGCCAGACCTCACTATCAGTCTTAAAATGTCGCATATAGTTCCTGCCTAGCCCTTGCAGTCTCTACGGCTTCCTATTTTGCTTGCATTCCTAAAATTGTTTATAAATATTCATTATTGAATGTGAAATGAAGGAGTGAATATCAACCAGGTGAACAGTTCCTAGACTGTAAGACATACTGTCTGTTGGGATGTGGCAAGCAGTCTCGGTTCCCAGAAATTCAGCTCTGATCCTGCATATGCTGAGACATTTAGGCTTCCTGTAGTGAGCATTTGTGTGTCTAGACTTGAACATAGGACATGAATCTGTGTATTGCACTATTATGCTGAAATATGGAAAGACTTGCCAGGACTGTACTGCAGTTCTTCACGAAACACCCTGAGAGCTTCACTTTCCCTGTGAAAATGGAGAAGAATATATGGTACAAAGCCTTAAAAGCCTAAAACCAGCTTGACCATGCTACTTTTTTTTAAATGTTGTGTTTGTGGTGGGATTTTTTTGGTTGCTTTATTTTTACATTTGCAAACTATGTATTGAAAGTAACTACTAGCAGAATGACAAGTGTATGACAGGTGTTCACCCCAAGCTCTCCTACCCCATGGAGTCAGAGGTGATGCTGCAGGTAGGGGGATTGGATGGTTGGACCTCGTGTTTAGACTTGTATAATTAATTGATCTCTTTCCTTGAAAACGGACCCCTAACATGCACTCTAGAGCAGTCATGGTAAGCCTGCTGCTTCTGCCCTTTGCCATTGCCTGTGTGAAGGACAGAGATAAAAGGGTTGGTGAGGGGGCTCCTCGATGCAGAGAGGCAGCAGGAAGAGCTGCAGGGCCTGAGTGGCCCAGGCTGCTTCTGGGAGACTTGTGTGAGCAGCTTTACTTCGGCCATTTGTCATTCATGTGCATTTTCAGTGTAACTTAAGAACCAGCTGATACCCGTTCTGCAGTTACCAAGTCTCACTAGTAATTTGACTGGCATGTGTCAAATTTGCTCTACAGTAGGTTAATATCCTTTGGAGATAAAGGAGAGGCAATTTTTACAGATTTTTACAGACACATCAGTGTCTTGCTGTGGATCAGTGTCTTGCTTGGGTGTTGGATGCAAACCTGGCTAGATAATGGTCATGAGAGTGATGAGAGGTTTTTTTCAGAAATGTATGGGGTAATGTACTGAGGATGGCTCAGAAAAGGTCTGTCCTGGCACCAGTTCAGTTCAGTATTTCTGTTTTCATAATGACTTGGATGATGCAGAAGGGAGTATCCTTATTAAGCTTGCAGATGATGTGAAGCTGGGCTGGGCTGTAAATACATCACATAAATCATCTTTAAAACAATGGATGTGATTCATTGAAGAGAAATGTAGAACAATCATTTGGATTTGTGCAGAAGGCTTGCAGAAAAAGATCGGGAGCTGTGGTGTGTCATAGCTGAACATGAGTCAGCAGTGCCATTGCTGTGAGAGCACTTTCCACAGAAATCAAAACTCCTTGTTGTGAGAAACAGCCATCACATCGCATTGGCTGTGCTGCCTGCAGGTCACCTGGTGTCATCCTTCTGCTCTGTGCTGTTCCTGAGACCCATGGGAATTCTCTGTGGCTGATTTGGGGCACTGAGCTTCAAGGGAAAAGGTGGAGTGACTGAGTGGACTTGACTTGAGGCTGGTTACCCTGAAGAAGGTTGCCAGGAGGTGCGATAATAGGCTTCAAGAGAAAAATCCGTTCTCTCTATCCCTGGCGCAAGAAACTTAAATTTAATCAAGTGGAAAAGCTAAACAGTAAGGCTGAGAGGATTTGGGAAGATAGTTTGAGAGGCCGTGGGGTCTGTTTGACAGCCTTTAGCAACAGGCAGGTGAGGTCTGTTAGGTTTATGGAGAGCTTTGGTGCCTTGTTTCCTATGGATTAGCTGGCTGTTCCAGCCGTGCTGAGTCCCGGCCTTTCTGTAAAGGAAAGGCTCTGGCTGTGTTGTGAACCCCAGAGAAGTGCTCACTTGGCCTCGGGAGCTCAACGAGGATGCTGCAATCGTGAGGCAAACTGAGATGAGGGGGAATGTGCTCTGTTTATCTCTATCCATACCTCTGTACAGTTCCAATACAAACGGTTGTATTGAATGGCTTTATAAAATCCCCAGGTCTGTTTGCTCCCGCTGTTGCACATATGCAGGGATGTCATGGTGAGTCTGTACCTATGTGCTGGGGGTTGAATTTACATCTATGGTTTCTGTGAGGGTCAGCTTTCATCTTGAGAACTTGTCATGGCTGGGACTGGTGCTATGAAGCTGTAGGAGGCTCTTCTCCATGCAGGAAATGCAGACAGGAGTCAATCCCATACCTGCTCAGAGCATGGTTTGCAGCCTTTCTGATACGGGGGCAGTGCATGTTCCTGCTGCTGCTGCCTCCTCTTCCCTTGTGCTGGCATCACTTCAGGCACCATGTGATGTTTACAGGCCCCCATAGTGACCCCAGTCAATGAAATGAGCTAAACTAAACACAACCATGAACGAAAACTGTTATTTTGCTGAAGGCTTTTTTTGGCTTAAATGTGGCTCCCCACTTGAACCCACAGACAGCTGCACCAGCCCAAGTGGGTTTTTTGAGCAGGGAAAGGAATGAATGGAATGGGAGAGCTTGGAGAATGCCTGAACTTTTACTTGTGCCAGGAAAGCATGCCTTGCTACAGCCCAAAGGCTCCCACACCCAGAGCACATGGCTCAAATCCAACTGCTTTGGAATCTGTGGACTTCAGGTGTGCCCCAGAGGCTGTGTGTACCATGCAGGTGTAGTGTCTGTCAAGTAGCAAGCATGTAATTTGTATTCTGTCGCCTCTGTAAGCATTAAATTACATGCTGTTATAGTTTTTTGAAGGAAGGTATTTAAAGCCATCTAAACTTTAATAGAAACAAGATTTCAATTATTCTTGTAATGATAAGGATGAAAGTTTTCTAGTTTATCTAGAAAAAGCCCTGTTCTTTAATGAACCTCCGTAATTAGAAATGCACTAGTCTATAACTGAATTTCTAATGAATAATCTATAGATTTAGCAGCTTCTTTTTTTCCCCTTGTCCTTTATAAAAAGTTCCCAGTAAGCTACATATTTCCCACTGTGCAGTCATAGAGCATGCTACTGTCTTGCCATATGATTGCTTTCCTCTAGCAATTAATAGGACTGCAAAGGCCCCTGAATCTTTGGGGACTGTGTATTTGCTTGTGGTCTTGTCAGAACATGCAGCATTTCGAAAGGCAATTTCTCACATTTCTGTCCACTGAATAACAAGTTGCCCAAAAAACAGCATAGCAGAACTTAAACAGAGCAATTTGGTTTATACAATTTAAAAAAAAAAACCAAAAAACCAAACCAGAGTGGCTGTATCATTTCAAGTTTCTTAGGTCACATTCAAGAACTAGTTTTTATGGCTGGATGCATGTTGCATGGATGCATGTAATCAGTTTCCTGGCAAATGTATTTACAAGGACATTGTTTACAGTCATTATTTCCCTGCATTATTTAAAAATTAATATGACCCCCAACAAGTAAACTTGAAGAAATCAACTAACATTTGTAGAGATGTAGTAAGTGATGGAGGAGAAGGATTATGGGAACAATAGTCAAAGGTCCCTATTTAAAAAAGGGGAAAAGGGATTGCATAGCATTGTATTGATGTTGCTGTTGATGTGGCACCTTTAACCCAGCTACATGAGCACTGAAGCATTTGAAGAATATTTTACATCCTTTCCACACAGTTTTTTCTTCAGAGGTGAAAACTATAGAAACCTTTTAAGAACAATCTTATTCTGAATTATCTCTTCTTTATGCTTCTGGAGCCTACTTACATGACATTTGAAAGTGGCTATGCATGATTTCCCCTTCCTCGTCTCTCTCGTTGTGCATCACGGCAGGAGCAGTTCTGCTCTGAGAGCCCCACAGCATTCAGGAGTTGGAGCTGCTCTGTGGTGGAGCATCACCAATGCTGCAATACCCAGTTCATTGGGATTTTGTTTTGTAGGGATATCTAGGAAGTGTCTGCCAGGTAGATCTGACCAAGGCTTAGTGAGAGAAGTCTCCTGTTCTTGTGCAGCCTGGGCTGCCCTTGAGGAAGAAGGTGTCTCAAAGGTGAAAATATGGCTCGATTGCTTTAATGGAAATCTAAGAACCTGGGCTTGTTCATGGTTTTGGGCAACTCTGAATAAGCTTCTTGCTTTAGAACTATTTAGACTGTAAACTTGTGGAAGGTGGAAGATGTCCTCTTCTGCATGTATTACTGTGCCTAGTGAAAAGAAACCTTTTTCTGTATGTCTCTAAGATAATATTAGGGATATTTTTTTGGGTGGAGTTTAGTCCTGCCAGGGGAAGTGGGATGTGGGAAAGATGTATTGTGTCTTCTGCACAGAAATCTGTACAGCACTGGGGACACTGTGGGTTTACAAAGCTGACACTCCGAGGAAGTCAGGAGGTGTTTTAGTGCACCAATATTATGGTGATTTGAGGGCTTGCTTACCTGCCCAGCCTTCAGGAGGTTGTTCAAACCTCATTTTTTTTCAGTATATCAGGAAAGGGAGGCAGAGAGAGGATGATGGCAACTAATCCTCTTGTGGTGCTGGAGATGATGACTTTATTAAATCTGTTAGGTTGCAGTGGGTCTGCCTGGAAGCTGGCTTAGGGCGAGGGATTACAGGGCTTGAACTGACTATCAGATGCAGACTGGCAATGCACTGCCACTGGGTCTCGCCTCAACTCCTGCTTAAGGTCAAGGCAGCACGTCTGCTTTGTGTGCAAACCTTGATTCCAGGATACCTCCTGAGCACCTTGGGGAAAAGTTCTCCTCACACCTCACGCTTATCTCTGAAAGGTCAGCATCTGTATTTTTTCCCTTCTTCCTCTGCCGCCCCTGCACCCTGGAATGGAAAAAAGAGTGTGTTACATTCAGCTGTGCCCTGTGAACATCAGGTAGTTTTGAGCAGATGCAAAGGATGCCAGGTAAATTTCTCTCTGCAAACCTATTGAATCTACATCAGAAAATTTGGCCAGGGGTTTTATTACAGCAAATATAGCTGTCGCTCTGTTGTTGCTGTTAAAGATGCTTATATGATCTGACAATGTTAATGAGTGGGTAACATCAGCTGAGTCTAAAAAGCTATTGCACAGGAAGAATCCATTAAATTTCATGGTTATGGACACATTTTGCTTTTTTAGCTACCCTAACGAGAAAAGAAAGTGATTTATTGTGGAGTAATCCGAATGAATTTGGAGCAGTTGATCAGTTGATCCTTTCCCATTAAATGTCTTCAGGTAATACCTGGGCTGGAAGTAACTGGAATGCCATGGTGCTTCAAGAAAAGTTGATGTGTTTATAATTATATCTGGTGCAAGAATATCAAACAGCAAATGAGTGAATAGGAGCTGTACTTTTATTTTGGGCTTTTTGGCATGTGAGTGGTGGGGAGGTGTCTGCCCCCTTCTGTAGTGGCTAATTACATTTCCCACATGACATTTCTCTCTCCTTGACATATCCCATCATTCGCATCAGTGATGATTGTCACCAGCCCCCCCGGCATCTCCTGTGCTTGCTTGAAATATGAAGCCATTTGTTTGGGGAAAAAAAATCCCAGTCTTTTTTTTTTCCGCTGTCCTAATTTTCTCACCAACTTAGTTGAGATATTCTGTGAGGGTTTTATTCTCATAAATAAGCTTATTCTCCAGATAGGCTTTTTACAGATGTCCCTGTTAGGTACCTTGGCTTCCATGTGTTTATTACCTGCAAGGGGAGTGTTTTTGACATGGTATTTTTGTAAACAGAAAAACATATTTATATTCCATACTTAATAGAATACAGCTGTTTGTGTATTGAGTCTGAGCTGGTGAAGCTTTTTTTAAGAAGGCATTCTCGGCATGTCTCAGTGTCCAAACAGAAATATTCTGTGTACATAATGCATTAAAAAATGACACCAGCTTCTTGTCTTCTGGAGGACAAGAAGGTTTTTATAATTTTAAAGGCCACTCAAGGAAATGAAACAATACAGTTTTAGTGATTTATTTATGTTGCTGCTGTTGTACCAGTATCCCATTTAAATGGTTTTATTCCAGAACAAGAATCCACATTGGAGGTAACAGCAATTGCAATAGCTATTCCAGGAGCTGTTGTAACAGAAATGAATGCAGTGCAGCTTCTTGGGAAGATGCTGAGCTTTTGGTCTGGTACAGGATAGCCCTTCTGCCTGCTCTTCTTCAAGTCTCATAGGAATGGGATCAACACTGTGACTTGGAGGGGAGTGCTGCCTACTTTCTGTGACTTCAGCATGAACATTGCTAAAAGCTGCTCAGAATCTCTGACTTTGTTTTTATTAATGAAAATAATTTCCCTGTGATGTTGCCAAACTATGTTGAAAAGTCGTTTCCCCTTTACTTAGGCACTGCTGTGCCAGCAGATGTCCAGTTTCTGCCTCTCTAATTGCCTTTTAAACTCTTCCTCGTTAGCTAACTCCCACCTTCTTAAATATTCCAGGATATGTGAATCTTCATGGTTTTTTCTACCTCAGAAGTCAGGACTGAAACCTGGCCAAGCAATGGAACATTAGATTTAGATCTGGGAAAGGGTTCCCTGTGTTCCTTACAAAAATGCATTTAATGTTTATGTGTGAGCTGAAAAGGGGGAAAGGAAGCATTGCAGAGTTATTTAGGTTGAGATTGAGGAGCAGTGGAAGGGGGGGTCAGGGATACCTGGGAGGGAGGGCAGAAGGGTGGTGGGTGCAGTTCAGGGCCCTCAGCACAGGAGGAATTAGACACAAGGCTGAACCTTGCTGGCTCCTGATTTAGCAGGAGTCTCATGGCGACACAAGACTTGGACATTAAGGTGAGCTGCTCAGTCCAGCGTGGCAGTGAATTCTTGATGACAGTTATTGATTCATGTCTCAGAAACTGGCATATATATTGGATTTTAGAGGTGAAATGTTGGGCTATCAGAGAGGAGCAGTTTTGGCTCTCCCCTGGCCAAGTGGATTCAGTCATAAGACCAGGAATTGCAAGACATTAAGCTTGAATGGATCTAACTGGCTGGGGCAATTAGGGTGGTGCTCTTCTGGAGGGTGTGTTTGAGTAGGGAAAAACTCCTTAGAAAGGCAAAAAAAGCGCAGAACTGAAGACCATTCAAATCTTTATCCTTTGCCAAAGACACTGCTGAAATATACAGTAAAGGAAGATGAGGGAATGTCTCATATATGTGTGGATGCATGTATATATGTATAAAATACATATAAATATTTTTATTTAGGGGATGGCAGAGGGAATTTTAAAGGTTGTTACTCTTGGAAGCACATAACACATCTCGTCTCTTTAATTGGTTAACTGATACCAGGTGAGCTCCCATATATCTCTGAAGATCTTGCTCCTGAAAAAGTCTGTCAACCTTCTTCGCTTGTACTGAAGTGTAAGATATAAGACATGCTGCATATCCATCTTAATCTTTTTTATTCCTAGTTAAACAGAAATGTTCAAAATGTGCTCTTAGTCTGTCTGACCTTGGGCTTATGTTCCCAAAGGATCTGTGCAGCTAATCAAAACTATGCTGGACCTACATGGTGCTAAGTGCCTGATACTATATCAGGGCAGGATACTTTGAACACGTTCTAAAAGTGAGCTACAGTTAACCTGGAACGTTGCAAGCAGGTACCAGGATAGCAGAGTTGCCCTGGCTGTGACAAATTGGTGGCCTCAGGGACTCAAGATTTAGTTAATGAAAAACTCTGTTGTTGCCTTCTGCTGTTTCCTCGACTGGCACTGAATGCAGAATTGTTCAAGACTTTGAAGGGGAGCCTGGGAAGTCTGGTAGGTGGAAAGGCAGAAGGGCTGGAGGTATGGAGGGAACCCCCAGCTGCACTTGCAGTCTGTGACATTTTACATAATAAGGCACGGCACTGAAATACCATTCAACTGTAATGCAGTAAACTTTAACTGAGGTATAACAATGGTTTGGGGAATTCTGCTCCTATTGTTCTAAATCTATAGATTCACTTGGGGTTATTCTGTTTCAAAATTGTGCAGTTTAGAAAAAACTATGGTCTGCTCTTCTATTTCTTTAGAGCTTTGTGTATCAGAGCACGTAGGATAAATCACGTCCTTGAAGTCAGTGGCAAAGCTCATGCTTCTTTTGATGGTGTCAGGTTTTATCCATCACAAATTGCTGAACGTTATAGAATTCAGTCAGATGTAATCAAAACATAAATGCAAATTGGTATCATCTCCTAATGTAGCAAATACGGGGGGAGTATCTTTCTAGTGGTGGTGTGAAAGACACATCTGTGCATATTTTTAATGCACCTATGCTGTGATGAACAGATTTAGATACTATGTCATTATGATCACAGGGGAGAGACATTTGCATTGTCATTGACTGATTGCTTCTGCTCAGTTCTCGTTCTTTCATCGTAAGGAGTCTAGGGATTATGATGGACAAGGCAGAAGAAATTATGGAGCTGTTTGCTGTGGTTTCAGATGTTGGTGACCTTCTCTCCACCACCAGGATGTCAGATGCACAGTGAATGGTGAGAGGCAATGGGGTTTCATTCCTTGAGAGAAGAGAGAAAAAGTACCCGTGCATTATCTGGGAGTTAACTGTGATGATAAAATTACTGAGTGCTGATTTCAGTGTCCTGTGTGGATCTCCTTAAATCACTGTTATACTGGATAGGGTTTTGAGATAGTTTCTCAAAATATTTGAGATTTGAGGTAATTTCTTTAAATATAAGGAATACTTTTCAGAAGCTTAATC
Source organism: Melanocharis versteri (assembly GCA_013397845.1). NCBI lineage: Eukaryota > Metazoa > Chordata > Aves > Passeriformes > Melanocharitidae > Melanocharis > Melanocharis versteri. Next base: position 1,169,350 of record VZTG01010061.1, on the reverse strand, counting down.
TGATTTTTCACAATGCTTTCCAGAGAAAAACTTCTCAGAACAGGATGTGCTGATGGTGGGATTTAGGTTCTTTACTTGGTACAATCAGTTAATTCACTAATTAAACTCTTCTTGAACCTTTAAGAAAATCATAAGTTAAACAGAACTGCTATTTTAAAACTCGGCCTTCAAAAACATTGAGGGGGAAGACTACCTCTTCCAAGTTATCTGAGTCAGCGTGGGAACCTTTGTTATCCAACGTGATTCATTTTAGGGAATGCAGCTTGTGAATCAGAAATTGGGCTAGGGTGTTGAAGGAGGGGGGGGGAAGTATCCTATTTTATCTTCCAAGCAGGAATTTTAACTTGAAAGCTAGCTCTTTTCTCTGCTTCCCTGCTAATATAATGGGACATAGCAGTGGAGGAGAAGTATGAAAAAGCTAGTTGGCAGAGTTGTGGACAGTGATGAGATAGTTTTGGAAATGGTTGTGTGAAGTTGCATAACTGTCAAGTATTGTAAGAAAATGGGATCAGCCTGTTCCTTCAGCGTGAAGCAGTGTGCCTGGATGGGTTATGAGGAGGAGCGCAGGTGGGGTGTGCAGGCACTTTTGGATAAAACGAGCTATATATTTGTGGTCTGTTATTTAGGAAGCTTTGATTAACAGCTCTCCGTGAGGTTTCGCAGTCTGCTCAGCATTTCTGTCACCAAGTATTGTGGGAATGAGGAGAATGTTCCTGCTGTTAAGGCAGTCATAAAAGAATGTGTAACGTAAAGATTTCTGGTAACATGGTGAGTCTCCTCACCCAGGGTTTTGAATTAAAATTTCTCCATGAATGTGTATGGTGGTCAAAGGAGAGACATCTGTAAGACTTTCGAGAAAGAGCTAATACACGGTGCCGACACCTGTTACAGTGTGACATGTGATTCCTTTTATGCTGTATCCCCATGACTAGAGGTGTTCCCTTCCTTTGTTGTGGCATCTGGAAGCTAACCAGGAGATAGGAGCTTATGTCTCATTCCTGTTATGTAAATTCCAAGTGCTGCTGGGGGGCTTTTAATAGTTAACTGCTTCCATGTCAACTTATTAAGCTGCAGGATGTCCCTTAGGTAAATGCAAATAATCCTAATAATACATTTTAAAAATATTTCCTAAGAGTGTACCTACACCAGCAGGATGGAGAGTGGGGACGAGGAGAAAAAGGAAGGCAGTGGGGTTTTGGCTGGGCTTCTAAAAAAACTTGTATAATTGAATATGTACTAAATGAGAGCAGCATCTAATGAGAGTGGATGAGCAGAATGACAATTGAGGCTATGTACTTCAAGCTTAAAACCAGCAGTGAGGGCAGTAAACATACCTGGTATTAGGTAGCCAGATAACAGAAAGTTTAAGACTTAATAAAAATGAGCAATGTTCTTTCTTCAGGAACACAAAAAAGATTGCTGTAGCATTGTATCATGTCCTTTCTTTGTCCTTAATCAGCTGCAGCAGAGGCTTGGAGTTCAATACATATTGACTTAAAGCATATGCTGAAGTCTGAACTACTTGGGTTTCAAAACTTCGATTGTTGGGAACAGCATACTAATCTTGGTTAAGTTATCTGTTCTTTTAGAGTTAATTCTGCAGTGTAGTCACACTTTTAATTCTAACATATTAAACTTTGAGCTGTTTAAAAATCCATGCATCCTTACCGCTGAGCAGCTTGTTGGAAGAGCAAGCATATAACTTATTACAGAACTCTGATTGCCTTGAGAGCAGCATTGCCTGTGTCCATTAATCTCAGTAACATTATATACACATAATATATTGATAAAATGTTAATGACCTAACTTAATGCCAATAAAAGCTGGAAATGAGGGTGTAGGAGTTCAAAGTGTAGCACTCTTTAGCCTTCAGTCTTCTGGTTGGTTTATTTGTTTGCTTACTGATTAGTTTTTTAAAATCTCTCCCTTCCCCCCCGCATTGCCGCCAGACTGTCCACAAAAGCACAGGTTGTGCCCAGATTCTAAACTAGCTATTCACACATCAGAGGATGAGAAATGTCCTCAGACTGGCCACTGCACAAACGTTTTGATATTCTGCTCTCCTTTGCCAATCTGCACAGTTCTTCAGGCACCTTCTGTGCGCGGTGCTCGCTGCACCAGTGCCTCGGCCAAGAGCTGGTGCCTGCTCAGCCCCGGCTGGCACCCGAGACTGAGCTGTCCCCTGGCATGCCAATCACTTAGAACTGACTTAAAAGGCAGCTGGTGGAGTAACAGGTCTGCCACTGCGAGGGGGAGCACACCGAGTGGAACGGTCTGATTTGGAGCCGCTCAGAATATCTGTGCTGATGATCAGCAAAACCAGCAGTAAACGCTTCTCAGCTGCCGCTGAGCCAAGCTTTGCTGCTGGTGCCTCCACAGCACAGGGAAACCTGATGGATTTCTGTAGCTGGAACGCCAAGAAAAATGCAGCCTGGGTAAAGTATTAAGGCTTCCAAGTATTTCAATTAAAACTTAAATCTGAACTCTGCAATGCATCTAATGGACAGAGGAGAAACAGAGCAACAAAAATCAATATAAAAAATAGTTCATGCTAATGACATTTAACAGCCCTGCCCTGCAGCATGTGATCATCTGGGGAGGAGGCTAGTGTGTTGGCTATTGAAGTCTTACATAAAGTGTGAAATGAAGAATGTGTGCTGGAGGGCATCAATATAAATCTCATAATATATTTTGAATTTTCCCCCTCCTAATTAAACCAATTGAAGCTTATGGTGATCCTCATAGGATATTTCTTGAGAAGAGGGAAAAATAAACTGAATCCAGATTATGTACATTGAAGGTTAATTCCAATAAATCAGAAAGCAAAGATCTTGTAATAGGAAAGTATTTTCTGCACTCACCCAATTAAATGTTAGAAGCTGGATAATGGAATAATTGTAGTTAGTCAATTGCTACAAAGTCATAATAGCTTCAGTACAACTAAGACTCCAAGGCAGTAAAATGCCAGTGGTAAAATAATAAAACCATTATTTCAATAATTATCTCAAGTTAATTAGAATAAGGCAGTGCAACATATTTTTAATATTAGACAAAAACAATTAGCATAGTACTTAGTAACAACAATATCCTTATTATCTGAAAGACAAAATAGGATTAATACAGCAGTAAAGCATTGAAATCATATGTCAACAAAAGAACACAGAGGAAAAATGACTTTTTAAATAGCCCAAGCCCCAGCACAAGTAATGGAAACTTCCACGTCCAAGGAAAGGAAAATTTGGTTGTAGCAGATGTATGGATGAGTTTCTTAATATGAGTATGGTCTTTTCCCTGTGCCAAATGTTTATCTGTGTGGCTTCTTCACAAAAAGTCTTGAGTATGTTCTGATTATTCCTCCCTCTTCTTATTCCTGACAAGACTGAGATATGATATATTCCCACATGCCTGCCTGAGTACAAAATAACTAAAAGTTAAGGCTGGAGGGATTATTTAAATTATAATTTGACCGCCTGCAAAGCACAGACCAGAGAATTCTGCCCTGTTACTCCCATGTTATCAGCCTGACATTTGAAGCAGATGTGTGTTGTAGGTGCCCCAAGTTTCAGGACTATTTTACAGCTTGTGTAAGTCAGTACTGTGACCCTGTCACTTCTTAATAGGGTGAAATCTGCAGTAGATTTTGTTGCAGTTGCCCTGGCGGAGATTTGGAAGGCTGAGAAAACATTAAGCATTCAAACCAAGCCTCATCTTACGGCTGTAGCCAGCCTTCCATGGGGACATGTGAACACAGGCTTTCTGCTTGCAGGGAACAGTCAAGAACAAAATGCTGATTTTTGTTCTTAAATTCTTTTTAGTTGCTTTCAAGATGATCTACTGAATGTTGTGGCATTTTCACTTTGGTGCTTTTGTGTCGTCGTTACATGTTCAGGTTTTGAGGTGGAGCAAACACTCCTGCTCAGCCTTACCTGCACTGTTACGCCTGAGGAAAATGAGGTACTCCTTCTCCAAGAGGGAAAAACTAGTTCAAGTCCTCTAAGCTTCACTATCTTTCTGCCTCTGGGCTGCAGAGGGGGGACCTGGGCTGAGCCGGAAATGGTGACCTAAATGGGAAAAGCCTTGCAGACTTGTGGTTCTCTTCCCAGAGAAGGGATGGGGAAGGGGCTTAGGGAAAGTGAGCTCATGCAGCTCTTGGAGCCTCCTCACTGTGCAATAGATCAGGAGTGATGAATGTCTGTGAGCTAGATACAGTTCTTTGGAAAATAAGTTCTTCCTTGAAAACCTTGATCTTTTCGCTTTCTGTGTGTATTTTACTCAGAAATACATACACTTGCATTCTGGCAGACTCCTCATTAGTACCGGTAGAATAATGGCTCTTTTTTTGGAGAAATTTGGCTGTTCAGAGAAATACCAAGAATTCCTGCACAGCTACCAATATCTGCATTATAATATCTGCCACATTGCAATAATATTTTGTAATTTAGGCCCAAGGACATAAATTCAGGAACTGCAGTATAGTCAATAAACTAAAAAATTGCTTGGTGTGGATAATTATGGCACTGATCTTGCATTACATTTTAACCTACATGAGACCCTGCTGACTTGACAATGTTAGTTACTTCCTTTTCTTGTAATGTGTGTTATGCTGCTTTGGTCTAGCATAGTGGCCAAAAAGAAGGCTATGGATCTGTTCCACTGTGTCTAGTCCTATTTTACAGTGCAGCTGCTTGATAACCACTCTATTTTACAGTACAGCTATTTGATAACCACTAACTAGTTTGTATTCCTGGAAAAATCCAGGAGATGCACTGTAGGAGGAACTCTCGAAGCATAACTTCAGTTTGTTAGAATTGGCTGCTAGCATTTTATTCCTTTTTGTTATCAGTTAAATTTTTGCTGTAAGTTGTGTATTCCCCTTGTGTTTTATCACTGGGAATAATGCCTGACATTTTGTTGGGGAGCACAAGGTGGTGGAGAAGGTTAGGAAACTTCCCTGTTTTCAGTTGTGGCAGTTTCCAGTTTAATCTAAATAAAATAAGAATCCTAATGAGATGTGTCCTATGATTAATTTGTAGCATTTTACCTCCTGTTAATTATAACCTGCTATCTGGGGAATAGGTGAGAGGGGGCGAAGTCTCGCATAGAATCAAGCATTTGAAAGAATCAAAATATATACGCTAATTTCTACAAACCTATCTCAAAGAGAGAGGCACCTCCCAAAGGCCCTTTACACAATGGGAAAGCTCCTATTTTCTGCAACATCCTAATGTCTGTGTGTTGTTTGAGATTTTCATGATACTGTCAGCTGCTGCAGACATATGGCTCCAATTGATTTGTCCTGACAATAACAGTTACCAGCACTCATTTCTCCACACCAAGAATGAGGCACATCTGTTATAAATTTGTTGACTGTCAAGGACCAGTAAAGACCTATCTGAAGAACATCCTTTTTTTGTCTTGTACTTCTCCCACCCTCCCCGGCCCCTCTGAAGCGTGGTTGTAGCCTGCTGTCCAAGACTGGCTACTTAAAGGTCATTTCCATGAAATAGTGTATGTCATGAGCATTGATTTTTATCAAGAATATATTGCTGTGGATAAATAATTTCTAAGCACGCTTTCTCATTTTATTCTGGGAATTCTTAGTTGTTCAGAAAGGGTTTGGAGTCTCTTTGGTTTCTACTCAGGCAGTGATTTTGCCCCTTAGTCTCATTTCCGGCTATAGGTCATTATTTTAGTGTGCACTATTGTCTTTGAATACCTAAAATGTTTGTTTTATTTTGAGTCTAGGCTAGAAGATTCCTACAAACTATAGTGGGACCTAACAGAAGTGAAAAAAAGGCATAATCTTTTGCAATATGGCAAATATACACAGAAATGCTTCTCCAGGATAAGGTTATTCCTCTGCCACCCAAACCCCTTTGTTTTGTGTACATCTTCTATGGGTCTCTTGTGTGGTTGAATGCCTAGGTGCACCTTCTCACTAGTGCAGTCTGTGAACTTCTTCTATCACCTTTGGTTTGACTTTGAAGGACAAATTGGTGCAACTGCCTGGATGGAATATTCCACTGGCACTCAGGTCTGATCCTGCATTTTAATTCTGGTTTGACTGATGGCCATCAGATGATACCAGGTAATGATTTGTCTTCTCTGCACCTCTGTTTTTCCAGTGCTGTCTTTGCAAAATGCTGTGGTATCTCACATTGTGCAGGACTGTGTAAGAACAGTTTTACCCAGCTGTGAGAATTCCATGACGTGGTGGGAGCAAGGGAATGGGACTTTCCACTGTAGGCTCTGATGTGTTCCTGTTGCTCTCATTCCCCAGACTCAGGAAATATAAATATCTAACAGGTATGGGAAGTTTATCTCTGTTGGCACTGCAAGCAAGACATTCCTGCCTTCCAGGTGGAAGGGTGAGGAGGATGGACAGGCACTGCAGACATTTTGCTTCTTCTCTGACTGGCACAACTCATTTGAGGATGATTTCTGCTCCTTTGCTCTGCCCTTCACCTGCCCTAGGGGTGGCTGTAATAACACAGAGCAATAGCATCTACTTGCTACCCTTCCCTTCAGCAGGAGGAGTGTGCACCTTGGCTTAGGACTTTTACCCTTAGACTATGCAAAGATGCAAGTTTTGGCTTTACACGTATGTATGAGGCTTAATGAAGTTTAGTTTTGACTTTTGTTTGAGTTTGCATGAAAATGATAAAGTTTCCTTTCCTACTTCTCATTCAATAGCACAAGCTGGGATTCATAACACTGCAAGGGAAATATTAATTTAAAAGAAAAATCCTTTTCCTCCATTTTAAATTAAATTTAAAATGAAGAAAGACATCTCTATTCCTCCCATGGTAATCTTTCTTTTGTTTTTAATACAACGTATTACAACGTCATAAATAGAAATGTAATCTTATTAAAAGGCATGGAGCAAGTGCTACTTTATTAGAAACTTTTTTAAAATAATCATTTACCAAGTTGAAATATTAATGTAGCTGGCTAGAAATTGCAGATTTTTACTAGGGCATAGTCATTCTTTTAAAAAGCAAATTAAAGTAGATATATTTTCAAGAAGTGAAATTTCCGATAGTGCCAGCTTTTTATTAGCATATTCTGGCACCACTATATATTTTTATTTTTTTTCTTAAAGCGCTAATATTTATTCAAGTGTAAAGTTAAAAAAAAAATTAAAAATATTTTTCTACCCCCTCTTCCCCCTGTAATTCTGCATTGTCTGTAAGTGGAGTACAAACAAAATTACCTTGAATCTCAATTTGAGTGTCACTTGGCTTTTGTATAGTACAAATAAGCTTACATCAACCCAAGGCCCTTGCCTGTGAATGACATTGTGTGTGTAACACCTTCTCACTTACCTAATTCTAAGGGGCAGAAATGCAGAGTCTGCTGAATATCTCAGCTGCCTCGGACCTCAGTGGCAATTAAGAACTTGCAGCTCTTTCAAGGATTTCTTCCTTCCTGACTTGATATATTCCTTACTCTGACCTGAGAAGCACCTTTTTCCTTTTTCCTTTCCTTACCTACACTGAAAATAATGAATAGTTATTGATTACATGTTGCTTAATGGGCTCTAATAAATTTACACTTAAAATAAAATTCTCCAGTGGAGTGTTTCCAGCTAAATCAGGGCCTAGTTCCTTTGCATTAACACCACTCTGCTGCAGCGGAGTGGCTAAAAATTGCAAAAGCAGCCTCCTGCTCTGTGGTTTTTTTTGTTATTGTAGTGTTTAGACTTAGAGAGTGGGTTCCTGATAAGAAAATGGTCAGTGCCATTGCAAGTCATGACTGGTCCCTGGCCCCACGTGCACCAGTCCATGTGATGTTTCTGTTGCTGCGTGGTTTGCCCTGTGTTTGGGTGCTCTCTCCCTTGCCCTGTCCCCAGTGTGCCCGGGCAGAGCTGCTCTGCAGTCCTGGCTCCCTGTCACTGCCCTTCTGCTCCAGCTGCCTGGAGCCAGGGGAGGCTGTTGTGTTCCTGTCCCAAAACGTTTTCTTTTTGGAGCAGTGCCGTTGTCCTGCCGACCTGTCAGACCTGCCACCTGAATGCGGTCTGCCAGCCAGACCAGACTGTGTCTGAGAATTTGGTGTTCTTTCTGTGTAGCATCCCTCAGAAATGGTCCTGCTGCTCCATTCGCCCAGCACACAGCTCCCAGGGTTCTGTCCCTTAGCAGGATCTTTGCTGGTCTTCTGTCTGTTTAGAAAGCTGATGGGATGACTTGTTTCCAAGCCTGTCTCTGAGCCTGGGACTGGTTTTCTCTATTGCACCAACCTCTTCACCTTCCCTGTGGCTCAGTCTTGTCCCTGATTCCTTCTCCCTGAGGCTGGCTCTGGCCCCTTGCTGCTGTTCAGTTTGGAAGCCTCAGCCTCTGTGCCTCTTTTCTGTGTATGCTGTATTTTTTGGGGGTGAAAATGAGGATTGTTTGCTGGGGGTTTTTTTGGGTATTCGGTGATTGTTTTGGACTTCCAAAATCCTGGCAAGTCCTAGTACCCATCTTAATAGGATAATGACTTGAGCCATCTCAGCTGGAAGCTAAGCTTCTTGCAGTTTCTTGCTATTTCAGCAGATCTGCTTAAACTTCTTATCTCATGTTTGTATCTTTTGTTTCCCATCAGAGCAGTGCAGTAAACAGAGGGATACAGTCCATGTGAGCAAAGATGATCTGTGTTAAGATGGATCATATCAGTTGCCAAGTGTGCTCTACATCAGTTTTTATATTCCTGCACCTTTAAATCTAATCATATACAGTAGATGGTATTTTCTAATCATTGTTAACTTTTTTTTATAGCCATTTCGAGTCCTGTGTTCAAATCAGATTTGGTTGTCAGTTGGCAAGTAGCTTGGGTATATGGATGCCTCTTTGTAATACATCAGTTTGTTCATCAGAGAACATTACAACGTCAAGAGTCCTCTTCCTCCCCCTCCCTGAAATTTTGATGCATGTTTTGCAGAAGTCATGAAAGGATTTAAATCCAAAGCTGAAAAGCCTGACTGGAACTGATTGCTTTGAGCTTCTTGTTTACAAAATATGAATTGGGGGTTAAAAAAAGAATGACAACAAGAGGTTTTCGTATGAATAGACTTACTTCTGATTTCTCTAGCAAAGACTGTGGTGTGTATGGAGAATGTAAAAAAGAATAGCAATAAAAGCATATTTAATGGTGAGCAGCTTTTTTTGAGGAAAACTCATTTTTGATAGTCTGTGCAGTATTGATAGAAGTTCTTTGTAGTTGTAAGATGCAGCTTTGCTGATCCCTGTCATGGATAGGAGGAGGAATGTTGTCACAGAGCAAACACTGATATGTTGTCAATATTTAATACATTTGTTATTTAAAAAATAATTTCCTTATTTTAATGTATTTTTAAATTGCTTAGAGTAAGAGAGGATATCTGTTTTGATATGACTATCTCCTTTTTGTTGACAAACTAGAACAGAGAATATCGCCATGAAGAAATCTTTTAAAGTATTGCATAAAAGGGCGAAAATGTTTTTCAACACTGACACCGGCAGTCATGAAGACTGCGTATTCTTACAGTTCACAGTGAAAGCGTAAAAGAAGCATAAAATACAGAAATAACAACTGTGGAACACATGTGCACTCTTTGGAATTAACTCGCCCGGGGGGAGTTATTTTCTTGAGTAATTAAACTTTCTGTGGGTATTGAGGACCATTCTGGGGCTTTCTGAGTCAAGTGGGGACTAAGCACAAAGCTGTATTGTAATTAAATACCCAAACAATCTGCTGGGGAAGTGAGAAACCTGCAGCAGTCAACAACCTTGTCTCCTGCAGGTGGGCTGAAGTCTTCATGAGGATTCATATGATCCTTACGAAAACAATTATATTTGTCAGGCTGCGGGTGATACACCAGACTTGTCCGGCCTTTCAAGGCACAGTGCTTTTGTTGTTTTTCGGCAATTTAAGTGCTTGTAATAACTGTAGGATTAGTAGTAATGGAAATGGGAGTGTTGCAGAATGGTTGAGACTGCAGTGAGAAGGGAGCAACGTTCTGTGCCTGAGCCTTCCTGGGAAGAGGCGCTCTGGGGAAAGCCAGAGCTGGGACGTGGAGCGTGCAGCTCCCGGCTGTTTTCCTCCCGTGCCAGAACTGAGGTGTCTCCTGCTGGCCTGGCAGTGTGGGAGCTGCTGAGGCTGCTCGGGAATGCTGTGTGCCTGTCTCGTGTGGGAGCTGCTGAGGCTGGTCGGGAATGCTGTGTGCCTCTCTCCTGTGGGAGCTGCTGAGGCTGGTCGGGAATGCTGTGTGCCTGTGTCGTGTGGGAGCTGCTGAGGCTGGTCGGGAATGCTGTGTGCCTGTGTTGTGTGGCCCTGCTGAGGCTCGGGAGGTCGGGAATGCTGTGTGCCTCTCTCCCGCTGATCCCGTGCGCTCCGTTCTCTGCTCTCAGCCAGAGCTGATCTGCAGTGACACTCAAGCAAAGCCCGTGTTGTTTCCAGCACTTGTGTGCTCTGAGCTCCTCCTCTCAAACCTGCCCCTTGCTTAAGTCGTGGTGTTCATCTGAGCTCCCCCGGGCCCGGCAAAAGGCGAAAGTATCCCTTTATTCCTTACGGAGCTCTTCATCTCCTCTTCTTTCACTCTTGTGCTGTGAGAGCACTTCTTGCCTGAAAAATCACCATTTCTGAGTACTCTAAAATCTAGCTCTTTATGAGGCTTGTTATGAAAATTGATGTATGAAACAAGGAGGCAGAGGGTGGAGTGAGGCGTTGGAGGCTGGAGAGGGTGACGATGAGCACACCAAGGCACGGCCAGGCAGGGCTGAGCAGCCTGGGTTGAGGTTGCTCCAACCAGCACAGAATAGAAGGGCACAAGGTTGGTGTCAAAGGTGCTTTGATTCATTTCATGTGTCATGTGTCATCCCCTGTCGTCCCTCTCTCCCCTGCCCCAGGTCTTAGATTTTTTTTTGCTAAAAATGAATTTTACTTTTTTTTTGAGTAATAGGCCTCAAACAGCATGTGGCACTGCAGTGACAGGCTTGCCAAAAACTGTCTAAAACTGAGTTATTGCTTCCAGTATCTCTGTGCATGTGGCCCAGGATAGCAATTGTCTTTTTCTGCAGTGGTATTGCAGCATGAACTTTCATCTAATTCATTATCCACCCTAATACTCAAGTCTTTCTGCATTACTGCTTTCTAAACAGCACTCTCTCACTTCATTCCTGCACTGATTATTATTTCTCCCCCACTGCATAGCCTTACATTTATCTTCAGTGGAATGTCTCACTTACATCAGCCCATTTCGCTGAGCTTGCCAGGCAGCTGAATATTTTTGAGACATTCTTGCTTGCTTCTCCTCCTCTTGGTTTAGCATCATTTACATTTATGGAGTGTGGGGTTAGCTTTGTCCTCCAGATGGTTCAGTTGGTTGGATAGGAAAGAACAGTGACCCCGTGCCCTTTCAGCCTGTGTGCATACCACCGCTGTATCATTACAAAGTGAGCACCACTGCTGGTAATTTTGGCCTGTTTTCTTCATCTGAGTTCTGTTGCTGCTTTTGTTTGTTTGGTTGGTTTGGTTTTTTCGTTTGTTTGGGGTTTTTGTTGGTTTTTTGTTGTTGTTGTTCTTGCTGCCAAAAGCCTTAATGCTCTTGCTCTTAGTAGTATGAGGTTCTACGTCAAGATCTTTGTTGAATTCTCTGAAGACAAATAACCAACGAAGCAAGTATTAGTTTGGGATCCTAAACAGCACCAGACCCTCCTGCTGGGACATTTCCAGAAAAAAGTTTTGCCTGGGTGAAAAAACTAATGGGGAACTGAAAAGCCAAGATGGAAGTTTGATTCAGTTTACAGATCAGCTCTGTAGTATTTAGTGTCTTCTCCCTTTGAACAGTGCAACTTGTTTGGAAGGAAAGGAGAGAGTTCTCAGAGTGGTGGGTCGTGTTTTTGGGGCATATATCCCAGACTAACAACTTGTTCAGTCAGCACAAAAAAAATCTCTATTTATGTCAGTTTCCACTTTAGGTTTATATTTTGGGAAATAAATGTGAATGAAACTCTTCGCTACAAAATCTGTATGTAATGCAAGCTGTCAGCATAAAAAAAAAAAAGATGAAAAAACCTTGTTTTGTAGATCATAAGCCAAATTAAATACATTTTTACACAAATAAAAAAGAATGTTTGCTTGCTTGGTTCTACTCAGCTTTTAAGTTTGATCCCAAAATAATTTTTGTGGATCTGGCTGGAATTGCTGTCACATGCTGGAGGCACTAAATCTGGCTACCTGGGCACTACTGATCTGCTTCAGCACAGAATGGTACAAATCTCAAGTTATTTCTGCTCAGTCCAGGGTAGCATGCACATTTACGCTCTTCCATCTTTCCTCCAGGAGATTGTGCAGCTATAGGTGGCGAGACCTGACTGCAAACTGAGAGGAAGACATCTCAGAGTGGGACTAAAGCATTTCTCCTTTCTTTTCTTAAATAGTTCTTTATTGAGCTTTCCACCTTCAGCATTAATTTGAGAGCCTGAACCAAATAACCAGGAAGAGATTGATGTGGCCTCACTTTATTTCCCACAGTCGATAAATTGTTAAATGGGCCAAAGGACACAGGTTAAAAAAATCATTTTGTATAAAGAATGAGGGATTTTTATTAGATGACGAGCCCCTGTCTGTGAAGACTTGATAATGGGGCATGTTTGATCTCATGTCATGCGGTGGAGCAGCTCTGTTGGCTTCGTAAAGAGCTGCAGTGTTCTCCTTGGGACTGAAATCAGCACTGTGCCCTGCGTTTTCTGCTGGATGAAGGCTGGGTGTGCTGCTCCTTCAGAGTCAGAGGAGGGTGAATTTGGAGGGAGCCTTGGAGTGAGGACTCCGTGAGCCCTCGGGGCAGGGAGTGCCGAGGGGAAGCTCTTGCACAAGAACAGTTGTCCTCTGGGGACTCTGCACAAGTTTAGCAAAGACCCTGGTTTGTAGGTAGATGTTTGTCTCTACTGATGGAGTGCAAAGGGGGTTTTAATGGGATAATGGGATGAGAAATGAAATTATAGGCTCAGTCAGCACAGGCAGGAATATGGCAGTCTGGAAGTCTGGAAAAATGGCAGTGGGTGGGCAGAAGTCATGCACAAGGTAGGTCTGTGTCCCACGGTCCTTGCTATGGTTCTTTGGATGAGTCTAATATTTTTTTTACCAAGATACTTCATGTACTTAGGGAAATCCATTTTGGAAATGTAATAAGGCTGTATTACCACAAATGCTGGCAGTGGATACAAGCAAATTATTTCTAAAGCAGAGAGGTGGAACTGCTGATTTTGCATAAGTTTGTGTGTTTTTGTGAGCACTACTGGATTTAGTGAAATGATAATGGTATGATTCTGCATTAAGCAAGGCACTGCAAGTACAAAATACTCCATTAAGGTCACGTTTATTTGCTATTCAGAGGGTGCTCTTTTAACATCGTGCATGCTGCAGCACCTGATTGTGTGAGAATAAGAGTGAGACGGGTGATTCTGGCCATGGCATTTTCTGTGGCAAAACCCTTAAAGTTTGGGTACTTGCAATAAGGCAAGAAGTGAAATAAAGCTCTCTTTTGCCATTGTTAATCCGCTGTACAAACTCCATTATACGTGTATGGTTTATACATTTCCCGGATAAACCATGCCATGAATGAAGAGACCAAAGCAGCCCCTTCTCAGAGTGCCTGGGCTGATGGATTCAAGTCTCTTCTGCACAAATATACTGGGCTGCCTCTGGATTCCAGCTTGTTCCAAGTTTGGCTTCAAGCTTGTCCTCGGAGAAATAGTGCAGAGATGTTGGAGCTGGCTGTGTGAGCAGTGATTTTGCCCCTATATCTGGGTTTTCATTGCCTCGGCTCACTATGGCCAGGCTACCTGAGATACTGGAGAATTGGGTTTATCTGTTTTCTCCCAAGTACCTGCTGTGTTTCTGTCAGTACTGGCTGAGAGAGCATCAGCTTCCCTGTGGAGGTCAGCCTGCTCTGAAGTTTTATTTCTGTGTTTGCACCACTTATTGCTACAAATAAAATTCAGAGGTGACAGGACCCTTGTGAAGTGCAGTGGGGAGAGGCGATGAACAAGGATGAGGATTCCTCCTTTTAAGAAATGCAGATAATGATGGTTAACAGCAGTCGGAGGGACTGTGGAGGATGCACAGACCAAGAGTTTTCAAGGTTACAGAGTTTTCAGGTGCTCCCAATTATTTTTCTGTCTCACTACCAAAATCAGAAGTGTCTAAAAGGACTTCAGTTTTTAGAACGTAATGTGCTTGAGTCTTCTTTAAGGTATCTCAGCTTAGATGCCTAGAATACCAGTCTGTTTGAAAACTTTGTCTTAAAGGTAAATGGAGTGTATTTCTGCATGCAGGGAAGTGTCAGAGAACAGTTTGGTGGAATAAGGGGTTTACATACAGCTGTTTTTGATGTGTCTGCAGTTCCCAGAGTTGGGGGATGAGTGTTTCTGGGATGCTCAGACTTCATTTCTTCAGGTGTTGCAGTGTGACATGAACAGCAGACCCTCCTTCCTGGAGGAGCAGTGCAGTTGTCTGGGCTATTTTTTCTGCACTTTCTTCAGGGGGAAAAATACCAGACTGGTTTGTTTGGTTCTTTTTCCATTACATGTAGCTCACACATGGGTAGATGGGAGCTCGTGTACCACAGACTGAGAACCCTTAGTCTCAGGGTATTTTGCAAGTTCTCTGGCAGAAGCTTTGCTGCAGGGCACCATCCTCTTGGAAGGGGCGATGTTGCAGTTGGTTTATTTTGTGTGGTCTTATCTTGAGGTGGAAGTTGTTGGCACTGTTTGTTATCTGGCTGACTGCTTATTCTGAGCACAAGTGCTGCAGGTGGTGCTGGTTGACATCAGTGGTCCAAATTTACCAGCTATGTCACATCTTGCACAGCTGATGCCAGCAAAGTGTAAGCCATGAAAATGCAAAATCAAGCCCTTCCTGATCATCCAGCAGCATCTGTCTCTTCCTGGCCTCCCAGGCTTCTTTTCCTGAGTCCCCTTAATGGAGCACCATTAATGCAACTTGAAGTTGCCTTACTGTCTTGCTAATGAGCTTTGCTCATCTCACTTATAAAGCCTGGCAGGCTGAGAGCGGGAGCCGTGGGAACTCGTGGCTGAGGAGAATGGTTTGCTTCTCCCTGGGAGGGATCTGCTCTGGGGAGAGTGGCTGATGGCACCGGGCATCACAGTACAGTGCGTGCCCAAAGCCTGGTTTGGCATCAGTCTGGCCCTGGTGGAGGAGACTTTCTTTGTCACCCTTAACTCCATCCTTTGTAATACAAGGAAAAGACTGTGCTGCAAATCTCTTTTCCACTGCTTGTCCACATCAGCTCTGCTGCTCTGGGACTTGCATTATGTTGATACGTTGGAGTATTACAAAATTGCACTGCACTTAACTCACGGCTTTGAACACAACAGGTTAGCAAGGGTCACACCTAGTGACTGTTGTATTCGTGTTTGGGATAAGGGCTTTTAATTCTGCTAGTTAATTTAATCCCCACAGTTTGACAGCGTGTTCCTTGGACTATTTTTCATCTTCAAATTGCATTCTGCGGGTTAGTTCCTGTAGAGGCCTGCTGTGCTCTGCATTTATGTTCTTGTACTTAGGATTTGTGTTGTTAGCACATCATCTATCAGACACGTGAACAACAGAGAATGAATGGTGTGAAAAGTCTCCGTGTCAGTTTTACGAATAGACCTGTGGATTCTGCTTGCACAGGAATTAAGGGGCTGTCTGGGTGACTGTCATCTGGGAAAGGGACATATGTCTCTTGGCAGATGCAGCATCTGGGTATCTCTTATTTCACTTAAGTTGCGAGAAACTCGTCATTTTTAACTCCCATATTTCATTAATGGAAAGCTGTGAAAATTGCCTGTGTGTTCATAGGAGGACAGATTCTAGCTTTTATCTGATAATCAGAAGAAATCTCTGCAGCATTATCAAAGGATGAAGTCTCATTCAGAATATAATTTGTTGATGCTGTTGATGATTCCACCCCTCTTTGGCAAGATATAAAATAATCTGCAAAATATGAAGATCCATGTCTGAAGAGTCTGTTTAACAGTAATGCGCTATCAAAATGGATTATCTGTGCCTGAAATATTTCTAGATTTATTTGCTGTCAAAGGGTGGTAAAATATTTAAGGCAAATAGCCTAGTTGTGTTTAGGAATTTGACCATGAAAGAGCCTAGGGATATGAATTTAAGTATTATGTATACTAATTGTGCAAAATATTTTAATTGTCCAATATTNCCCCCCCTTTCCTTCTGGCTCATTTGGCAACATTTATTCTAAGAAATTGCCCGGAAGCCTGAACTCATTTCAGCAGAGTGTGTGTTACAGTGCATAGCATTGCAATGTCTCCAGCATACCTGCTTCTCTTTAGCACAGTCCAATTAAAATACAGTGAAGGCACCTAGAGAAAGAAGCTCCTTTTTTCTGGTGAGGCTTGCATGAAGCTTTAGGCTTGCAGATGGGTGTCTTGGATCACTTATCTCTTTATCTCCATTTAAGAAATGGTATAAAAGCCCTTCAAGTAATGTCTCTGTGCTTTCACCCCTTTTTAAAATGCAGCGCTGTGCAGTCTTCAAGAAAAGAATGGTTTTCTTCATTTTGAAAAGTTGCTTTTCTGCAGGCATCGATTTGATACAGAACTAATTGCTAGAATTCCTTATGATTTAGTGTTTGCTTTTTTTTGTTACACATTAACAAGATCTTTTCTTTAACTCCCCTGCTTTAAGTGTTCTCATAGTGTGACACTACTCCAGACTCCAACAGTCAAGGCTCTGTCTCCAAAGGCTGGCTTGTAGCTGCATGTTGAACTACTCAGTTGAGAAGTTCGTACACATTAGGGACTAGGAATAAAACTGTGATTCAGCTGCTACTTAGTCCACAGTGGCAAGTCAGAATGATTATGAGGTGGGCAATGTGTGTACCTTTGAATTTGTCCCATTTTAATCACAACAGCTGAAAACAGATTTGTGTGCAACACTTGTCTTCAAAAGAAAGCTTAAAATAATGTGAGCGTGGCACACAATCTAGTTAATCTACCATTATAACTAATGATTTCACCATTCAGACATAACATATCAATCTTAAAGGATTTTTCTTACATAGCTGATGGCTTGATACCTCTTAAACACTAACGCCGAGGGTATAATCTCTCTGAATAGTGTAATAGCTTTATATTTAAGGTAGATTGGGGATAAAATTTTGTGTTTTCATGTGAGCTATGAATACCAGTAAGGTACTCAGGCAGGAATTACCTTATCGTACCTTTGAGGGCACTTATCAAATAATTTTTATTGGAAAGTTAATACGTTGAGACAGAGTGAATGGAAAGCTGCTCAGGATGCTGAGTGTAGCCAGCATTGCATTGCTTTTGCCGTCTGCAGATCTGCGGCCCGGGCTGATTCATTTAGCACATCATCGAAAATCATGTAGCGTTCAGTGCCACCTAAAATTATATGAAATTGTGTGTAAGAGATTTCTCCATGCCGGCTCTGAAGGATCCTCTCCTCCTTGCAGAGGCAGGTCTGCAGGGCCCAGCACAGCTCCGCAGGCTGTGGGTGTTGTGCTCGGCAGACACCGATACTGCACCGGCAGCCAGGGGAGTTGCTCAGGATTTAATTTCACGCTCGTGTATCTGAGTGTGCAATCACTCCCTTTCTCCTTTAATCGTGTATCTGCGAGCCTCAGACCATACATTATGGTGTTCATTTCCCCTCTGCCATCAGCACTGGCATGATGGATCAAAGGAAACCTTGCAAGGCAAGGGCTTCTGCTGTGCCTTCTCTTCATCTCTCCCTCCTGCTCTGTGTGCCTCTATTCCACCCCTCTAATCTGGCTGCTCCACGTTGAGCCTTCCTGGAGTGTGTTCCTGCCCCTCCTATTGTCCCAGTTTCCACTTCCCCAACTTTTGCAGGGTTCCCAGAAGAGAGGAGCCTCTCCTGTTTGCTCCCTGTGGGACCACCCTGTCTTAATTGCTGGCCTTTCTGCAGCATCCAGCTCTGCAGGAGTGGAGCAGGAAACCAGTTGGCTGCTCCCTGTTCTGGAGCTGTTAACTGTCTCCCAGCTGAAAAAAGACTTTCGGAATCCTGTAGTGATTGGTGCTAATATAACTTAAATATTTGCTTGAAAACTTTAAACTTCCACTGGTGTTGTCAGGTTGTTTTGGTCAGAAGGTACATCCCCACCTCCCCCCCCAAATCTGGCAAAAGTAGTGACTCTGCCTGAAACATAAGATTGTTTTGATGTATGAAGCACTTCCTTTTTTGAAAGAACTTGATTCGAATGCTTTGGCTCTTCCAGACTTTTATCTGAAAAGCCACTGTATGCTCTGCTCTGTACCTTGCACCTCTTGAGGGTGAGAGAGCCCACTGACCCCAGTTAACACGAAAGAACAAAAGCACCATGAGATTAAGTCTGGTTTTCTGATGACTTTACCGGTATGAGATATCGCCAACAATAGCTGTTGGTTCACAAACACAATACTTGTGTTTTCTTGGAGTGTTTCTGTGGCCTCATGAAGAAATGCCTGGTTGTACTGTGAATGGGCTGAGGGAGGAAGGTGGTGGTGTGTCATGATTTTTGCAGGAGCCAGACCATTACCTTTCCAGTTCACAGCATGGCCAGAGATCCTGAACTGTCATCCTTTTCCCAGAGTTCCTGCAGCTACCCAATAAGTGTGTATCTTCTCTAAACTGCTGACTACTGAATCACTGGATGTTTGTAAGGGGATTATTGACGTTAATGTTGGGCTATCTAGCAATGGTGCAGGATTTTATTTAGAACAGGATGTGCCAATTTGTTTCTTTTCCAGTCCTACAGAAGCTATTTAGCAACCAGCAAGTCCCTTCCCATAGTTCTCTTGCAAAGTACTTGAGCTCCCTCCTGGTTTGTAACATCTTTTATGGTGGAAATAAATTTGTGTACAGCATGTCTCTTCACCTTTTATAAATACAGATAAGTGCACAAATCTATTAAATATCTATGCAGAAAACTAAAACCGCATATTTTCATAAGAATGTCAGGTTTATAATTGCATGAATAAGATGCTGACTGAAGCAAATGTTCAATTTCACATTAAAGTTAGGCATTCATAAAGGCTTGGATTTGCATAATTTAATTTTCTGCGCAGAAGACACTGAAAATAGTGGTATGGTTCATGGCCATGCCTTGGTTACCATGAGGCTTTTTGATGGTTCCAGCTAGAAGTACAAAGGTGTTTACAACCCGAGATGTTTTGCACTGACTCGGAGCCCCTGTACCTTTAGCAAATATAGATTATTTGGACTCGGTGCCTTTCTCGGGATGTAAAGGCACACAGGAGGGCTCGCTGAGCAGATACCTGCCAGGAGCACCTTGTTCTTTGGAGGAGGCAGTGTCCAATCTTCCTCCTGCCTGA
The DNA here is from genome assembly GCA_013397845.1 of Melanocharis versteri. Classification (NCBI taxonomy): domain Eukaryota; kingdom Metazoa; phylum Chordata; class Aves; order Passeriformes; family Melanocharitidae; genus Melanocharis; species Melanocharis versteri. The sequence goes on along the minus strand of VZTG01010061.1, from coordinate 1,150,007 downwards.
AGGGTTCAGACTTTTTCAGCAACAAAAATCCCACAATTCATTCCCTTCTCTGTAGAGGATGCTCAGGATAAAGCTGCTGTCTTTCATTTTGTAACAAGGAGAGGCTTTAGGTGTATTTGTCAGCACATGTGATTTTTAAGTGAATAAGTGGGCCGTTTTTTTCTGATAGCCTTTCCAGCCATGTGCCTCGGCTATTTCATTGTTCTCTTCCTTGGGATTTTCATGGTCTCTTATCTTTGTTCAGTTTGAGTTTTTTTGCCAAGAATGTTTGGGTCTCCACATCCCACACCCGTTCTTTCCTGTTGAAATGAGTGCCTGTTGTCTCCTAACCATGTAGACATATAAAAGTAAATAAAAAGAAAAAAAAAAAGAAAAAACACTAAAGTAAGATGTTTAATTTAGTATTTTTAGAGAGGAAAACAAGGTATGTGAGGTCATGTTGCCTACAAATCCTGGTAGCATGATGTGTTCCAGTGTTTCTAGTTCGCAACCTAGAGTGAATTAACATTTAGAAAGTTGCCAAGGAATCTGGAAAACTCATTCAAATGGCACAATTAGTACCTTTGCTCGCACAAGAGAAGATTTGGCAGGGGCAAGCCTTTGCTGCCTTTCCTGAAATTGCACGACTTTTCCTACTGCTTCAGGATTCCAAAATGTGCAGAAATCCACACTGCGGAGAGAAGGTTGTGCACAGAGCTGTGTAGCACTCCTGGATAACCTTGGGCACAGCAGGCTCTCTGCTACTGTGGTGCAATTGCAGTGCCTCCCAGAAGCTTTTCCAAAGGGAAAGAAAGGCAAATTCTGATTTACTGGTGCACGGTGTTCAATAAAGTCCTGTTACAGGCTTCTCTCCAGCCCAGCTGTAATTGGCCTGGGAATAGAAGGGAATGCAGCTCTTGGTGACTGCATACGGCTAGCAATGCTTTACGTGGTTTTCTGAAGCTTTCATTTGAATTATTCAGCTAGTTTCTTACTGATCAAATAAGTGGTTTGGGAGAGGTTGGGCCTAAATTTCCATAAAGCCATTTGGTGCATACTTGTTCCTCACATTTCATGTCTGTTTATCTAAGGTGTTTTTTGTTTGTGTGCGTTTATTATAGTGCTCTGAGAAATGTATTTGAATTTATTACAGACTTTCTACTGACATTTGTGAATTTACACACCTCCACTTTGGTTCAATCAGATGCATAGAAACAATAAGCAAAATGTGCACATAAAAAGCCCAAATACCCCACCTCCTCATGGAAGCAATTCATTCCTTTACAAAAGAAAAAATAAAAATTTTTGGAGGTATAAAAGAAAAATCCTGGGATGGAATGTAGGATGTGAGTTTTTTTCTGGTTTACTTGAATTTAATGCCTCCTAGCTTGTGGAGTATTACAAAGATTTCTCCATTCCTGTCCTCTCTCTTTTATGCTGTAAGTCATTGGTATTGCACAGTGGATGTTTTGACAGACACAGTTTGGTAGTCACTGGCAAAGTAAACTTATCTTCTGGGTCGAAACAGAGGAAGTTTGGTCATATGTCAAGGCTCATATTGTTTGTTTGTGTACATCAGAATTTCCCTATGGAAATGACTGGAGTTGCACAGGCATCAAGACCAGAATAATGGCATCCGTGAGTCCTGGCTTCTCCTTTGCATGGGGGGAGGTTTCAGGAACATGCCTGTTAAATTCTTTTAAGCAATACCCATTTTGTAGTCTCTGCTCAGCAAAGATTTAAGCTTCACTCTCTAAACTTCAGAGAGCCAATACCACTTTCTTAATGATTCCTGCTTCTTTTCTTCCCAGCTCTGACCGAAGGTTACGTGGGCTCTCTGCATGAGAACAGACATGGGAGTTCTGTGCAGATCCGGAGGAGAAAGGCTTCGGGGGATCCTTACTGGGCATACTCGGGTGAGTGACTTGTCTTCTTCACAGAACTAAAACATGAAATGTCTCCAGAATCAAATGGTTTACTTGCTTTTTATTACTCAGTGCTCAGTTTAAATTAGTTTTACAGTGTATTTTCTTCTTCTGCCTTCCTTGCAAATTCCCGCTGTACACATGCCTTCCTTTCTTGCATTTCTGCCATTTACCTGCAGGATTTGTCTTATTATTCTCCTCATTCTCTCAGTCTTGTTTTGGTTTCTTTACATACCCTTGGTCAGGCATACTCCCAAACATCTCCTTGCTTTTCTGGTCCAATCAGTACATTCCCAATCTTACCATTTGCTTAGCATTTTTGGTCTTCTAAGAAGACTGTAAGCATCCATGTATATATATCCAGATTAAAACTAAAACCAAACCAAACCAAGAAAAAAAACCACCCCAAAACAAAAAAACCAACCAAAAAGCCAACACCCCAGAAGTTTTACACTTGCTTGTTTCTGTGCATGTATTTTTGTGGTAGTGTATAATGACAACGGTGAGGCTTGTCAGTGCATCAGGCCAGGATGTGTGGTGCTGGAAGGATAGGATACTGGAAGGGTGTTTTATTGTTTGTCCCACTGCTTTCATAAAGTCTTACGGAAGAGCTCATGTACCTGCACAATTTTTGAAATACCACAAATAAAAATACACTTCAGAATGATGTCTTTGATCTGCTGGTTGCTGTGTTCTAGAAATGGCATTAATAGCTATGTTGACTCTGTGGAAGATATCCAATATCTAAAAAGTTTTTATGAAGTTTTCAAGCATTATATTGAACTTGTGTGTGCTTTTCTGGAAGATCTGAGATACGTTTCAGACATTTGTTGCTTGTCCAAGAGGGCTGTTGTGTAGGGCTAGTTTTAGCTGAAGGAAATATATTACTTTCTAAGAGGTCTGAATGCTGATACCAGATAAATATGCAACTGTTATTTTTTGACTGCCAACACCCCTTTTTTATCCAGACCATTTATTTCATTGCGAATTAATGATTATAGGTAAGTGTAGAGGTTTTTTTCCATCAATATACACAAGTTATCTCTATTAGATCTCAAAATACAGGCTATCTCATTTGCAAATGGGGTCAGGCAAGTAAAAGAAATCTGAACATTTTAGTAATGTAGGACAAATGACCACTTTTGATTTTCAGCCAGTTCAGCCTCTCTTATCTGATGCCATTTTGTCCATATTTGCTCACTAAGGGGACCAGAGGTAATGAAAATGCTGAGCTTCTGTGTTTAGGTTGAAAGTGGGAATAAATGGTGGGTGGCAGAGCCCAGATGCCAGACAGATGTTTGTTTCTAGCTGAGCACAGTGAGGAGGATGATCATGTTATCTGTTTCTTTCTCCTTGCTTCCTCATTCCCCAGAATATTTCCCAGGAACCCTGAGCAGGGCTTGGCTAAGCAGTTTATGTACTAACGTTTGTCCTGTGGGTAGGGTTTTGGACATGACTAGGAAGTTTACATCAAATGAGCCTACAGAGAGGGGAAACTTCACTCTGCAGTAAGCAATTAGCCTGTGTCAGTGGTTTCCAAGCTCTTTTACAGACATTATCTGGTAGGCTGCTTCCCTTCCCTATCCTCAGATGGTCAGGCCAGCTCCCCTCCAGTTATTTGTACAACAGCTGCTGGCCCAGCCCCAGCAATTATGGGCAGAGAAGGAGGCTCTGCTGGGCTGAGGGCTGGTGAGTCTGGAGTTTCTTCTAAGGGAATTTGCCAGCGGGGGTAAACAAGACCAGGACAGCTCCTGACAGCCGTCAGTGGAGAGACTCTCCTGAGCCCCAGCATAGACCACGTGTGTTAGGCTGAGCTACGGCTTTGTATTGATTTCAGTTGAGCAGAACTGATTTACAGCAGCATAGGCCCCTCTCTTTTTATGGCTGTGCCTGCCTGCTTGCAGAGCTTTTGTATTTTTGGGCTTAAGATTTCTGTAATAAATCCTGAGGTGGGGGTGGAGAGGTCCAAAAGCAGGCGGCCAGTTGTGGTTTTCCTGCCTGGGGGTGAAAAAAGGGCACAGCCGTGTTGCAGAGAGCCCTCAAATATCCATCTTCCACAGGATATATCTGTCCTATACTGTGCTTTTAGATTAATTCCTCGGTAGCCTGTAGGAAACCCTTCTGCTGCTCCGAGCTCTTGCGGAGGGTGAATGGTCCAAGAGCTGGTTTAAACTCTGGAGATCAGGAATTTTCCTGGCTTCATGAGTGATCAATAGCATTACGCTGTGCTGCCTGGTCATATTGATCCTCTCAGGCACGAGAGTTTGGAGAGGAGAAACTTCAGTCATTGATCAGGTGTTGAACAATCCTGGGACCTGTGACATTTGTATGGGGCACCCGCATCCCTAAAGGTACCTGTGACAGGAACCTGTGAACTCCAGTGCCCTGTGCTCGTGCTGCATGTTCCCTGCACAAAGCTGCACCACACTCCTCCTTTCACTGGTTGGAAAGGAAAGGATTTTTAAGCCTTGTAAAATAACCCTGTTGTCTACAGACACAGTTTTGACTATAACATTTATTCTAGTTCAGAAATAAAACTTGCAAAAATAAAGACTAGATAATTAAATGAAGAAGGCCCATTTTGAATGGGTTCTGTCAAAAAGACAGCAGGAAACACAATCAGCCCTTTAGAAGAAACTTCATTAAGTCTATGCTAGCAGCTCTTTAAACCAAATTCAGAAGTGAGCAAACGCTGAGAACAGAAGACTAGCTTGTCTTTAAATAGGAACGGCAAGACTGAACAGAGACTGAGATCTCCTAGATGTTCTTTTTAGGATTTTTAAGAAGCTCAAATGGCATTTCTAGGGGGAATTCTCTGCGCATGTGTATTCACGTATGTTTTGGCAAAGTATTTATTCCATGATTGCGTCTTATAGTTGGCCAAAGACTTCCTAAACTGGGACTGGCCACATTACTTGTAGTGCAACAGAAATGTGGAATAGGCACAGCGCAGTTACAAGAAGTAGGTGTGGATTCTGAATGTGTTTCACTGCAGTCTTTGCTTTTCCAGGTCATCTTTTCTGTTAGGCTAACTACTGAATGGATGGGTTTGAAATTATTTTTAGCACATCTTTATAATTGCCATAGAACTCAAAGTGTTTCTAGTGCCCATCATAGTGACAGATAGTAGCACTCCAGGTGCTTTTTCATCAGCGTGGACATATTTTTGTAAATATGTAAACTGGTTTTTAAACAAAAAACCAAAACAATACTTGAAACCAAAGCTACAGAACTATGCAATTGAAATATCTACTAGATCCAGGGCTTTCTGACTGACCCTCCCTTGTGTAATGCATGCTTCTTCCCAGAACATAATATTCCAGACATTTAAAGATGCCTCTCAGTGTCAAGTGCTGCATCTGTCAGTGCTCATAGCACTTCGCTGGTAATCTGAGCAGACCCTAGTTCGCCTTGCAGTAGCCCAAAAAATGAGTAGCTTCAGGGTCAGGGCCTTAGGAGGAGATGACAGTGTGAGATGCTGATGCAAATGCTTGTACCTGAAGTGGCGGTAGCTCTGGAGGACCTGTATCTACTCATACCTGTTCTTCCAAAAAGCTGCTGTGTAGAATTAATGTGACAATCATTGCATGAGACTGTGGAAAACCAGAAGTAGCAAGGGGCTTACCCAAATCAGGAAACTCCTTTTTGAGTCTTCAGGTAAAAGATGTGATGTCTAATCATTTCCGGTGTTAATTTGTGTGATCAATGATATGGAACTGGTCTGCGCTGTTCTGGGGCAGGATGTTGTAGACGATGGTGCTTTTGTCACTGGAGTTCCCCAGTTGAGCTGGGGGGCTGGCACTGGCAGGGCTGGTGTGCCCTCCTCCCTTGATGACTGTTCTGCTGATCAGCTTCAGTGTTGTGAGCTGACTCATTCAAGAAATACTCTTCTAAGTAATCAAAACCATTTGGGCTTCTCAGAGAACAAAAAACCAGACACTGGCCAAGGATGTAGATGTGTTCTTTTTAGATATTATCTAACTGTGGCTTTGTAAAGAGAATCCTGTGTAAAAAACTCATACAGTTGTTTTTTCCCTTTAATCTTATGGTGCATTCAAGGCATCTCTTTCCCCTTTGTACCTTTAGTCTCTCATATTCTCTGTAAAATTATTAGCACTGCTTATGATGCTTCTGTTATTTGTGCATGTCCCTACTGATGTCTTTTCTGTCTAAAACGTTGAATCCTTTCTCTCCAAGATTCTGTGCAACTGCCATGAACATTAGAAGTTAATAGAAGAAAAATAGGCTTTACAAGAGTGGAGCTGACCCTGTGAGTAGGGAAAGGTGTCCATTAAGAACAGGAACTTTGGCCGTGCTGTCAAGCTAGTGGACACTATCAGTGTGTGAATGCTTTGTCCTACAACACTTAGGCAGTTATTGCTGTCCTTTAAGATGCTATTATTTAAAGTATAACCGGTGGTGAAAGTAAGAATTGAGTGTTCTTCTCAAAAGCAATTGCTGGCATTAAAACAGGAATGATGGGTAATGGCTATTTCCTGAAAGAACAGCAAATGGTGTTAGCCGTGATGGAATGTAACGTGGCGATATCCTTTGTAAATGTGTGAATTTCTCTCTTTGCTTAGCTTGTTCCCATTAAATAAGCTGCTAATGTGAATTGGACAGGAAATAATCAGCACATAGTAAGGAAAGCATCAAGACTTATTGAACTGAGAGGTAACGAATGGGCTATTTGCCGTGGTCAGTATTTCACTCTTTCAGTCCCTCAGAATAATAAATCTTGATATTGACCAAAACTCTGGCACACCATGTGCTCAGTTATCACTCCTCTGTAAAAGTACTCATCTCCCTTAAATGCAGGATGGTCAAAATAAGCAGGTTGTGGCTCTCTTGCTTTCTCACTCTTTTGAGCTGACTTTCTAAAGAGGAGCTAAGCTGAGAGAAGTAGGAAAAACATTCCCATTAATATCTGATCTGATTGGTAAACTGAGCTTTGAATATTTTTATCTGCATTCATCAGAGATGAATCGTAGTCTTCAGTGAACCCTGCTGGAACCAGCTGCAAGGCATTCGTTTCCATATGCATCTTATTAGAGGAACAGTTGTTCCAGAAATCAATGCTACACTCTTTCATAAGGGGAACACAGGAAACCATAGCTTGAGAGTTTGCAGCTACTGTCTGAGCATGAACCCTGATTTTGAATGTGCACAGCTAAAGCAACTGCTGTGTGTTTTCTCAAATAAACAGGAATTACCATCTGTATATTTTGATTGTTTGTATTCTGACAGTACTGGTTCTTGAGTCTTCATGTCCACGACACTGTACAGATGTGCAGGAGACACATCTGTGTCTGCAGAATCTGCATCTAAATGTGCTCATACTTGCAGGATGTCGAGGAGAATGCTTTTTATCTTTCCTTAGCTATTCTGCCCCTGTGAAGGAACCAGTGCAAAATACTATCTTTTGTTTCTGTTCTGGGAATGAAGAAATGAGTTGTCACATTCCTATCCCAGAGAACAGGCTATATCTTCCTAACCGTAAGCTAGCATGAATAAGGAATTCACAATCACGCTTGTGTTGAGTATTTACCATTAGCAGTTCCCTGAGGAGAGCCAGCCTTGCCAGAAGCAGCCCAAGTAGTCTGTATCATTTTTACTAAGCCATATTGCTGGGGAACACAGCTCTGATTGAGAGTCTTGTCATTTACTTTGTTTGTCTATTGGCAAGTTTCTAAATAATCTGCTAAGGAAACCTCAGATAGTAATTTAGTTTCTACTTAGACACAGACACGATTTCATTATTGAACACCATTAATACTGTTTACTCTCTCTCTTGCCACCTTTTCTTGTGTGCCACGCTAACAGCTTATTCCAAGTACTGTCACAGTCAATCCTGGTATCCAGTCTATATTGAAATGCTTGACTGGATTTTTAAAAGTTGGATGCAGATATGGTGAAAAACCCTTTTTTCTCTTTTTTGGCAAGGTTCTCACTAGAATTTGATTGGTTTTCATACTTAAGTACATTAAAGCAAATCTCTGATTTTTGAGTGTTCTGATTTTTTTTTACTGTTTCTTACCTTATAGGCCATTGGCAGATGAACAGCTTTGAGAGGCTGAAATATAAGATGTGCAAGGAACCAGTTCCCTCAACTTTCACTCTTTCATGAATTTTTTTCCCAAGCACAGCACAGAAGCTATAAAATAACAGCAACAGATGCTAAATGAAATCTTCAGAGCTTCAGATACAGTTGTTCCAATAGTGCATCAAAAGTATTTTTACTTTGCACTGCTGCAATCCTAGCTGTGGCAATCTCCCTTCACATGAGAGAGCACAAAGAGCTGCTTTAGCTGGGGAGGGGAGACCTCTCACTTCTTTAAATGTACTGTGCTTTTTGTTGCATTTTCTTTCAATGTGAACACAGGGACATTTGTGGAAAACCTCTGGAATTACAACAACCAGTGCACTGTTTCAAGGGACTGAGAATGTGCTGAAGTGCAGCAAAAAGTTGTCAATTTAGTTGATCTCTAGGCATTGAAATAAGCAACAGGATAAAATATTTGAAGTTCTTTAGACACAAGAACACGTGAAATGCCTATATTTTAAGCATGCAAAAGAAGGATGGAGTATTTGGGTAGCAGCTGTGATACAGGCTCAGCAAATGGACTGGAGAATACTTAGAAAGTTGGAGTCTGCTGTTTTTGAGGTTCTTGAATAATTGCAGTGATACATTGCAGTTCCAATCTTGATTTCTTACGTAACTGAACACATATAGGAGATTAACAGTGAGGAAAAAAGTATGAGAACAGCAAGGATACTTCAGTGAGAAACAAAGCAAGCAGGGAAGCTCTGAATAGTCTCGTAGTGTGTGGATAAAAAAAAGAAGTAGCTTGGCACAAACATTATTGCAATAGTCCAAGCATGAAATAATCAAGGAATGAATCAGAATTCTAGTTGCAGGATATAAGCGGAGTCTTTGTATGAAATGGCTGAGCCAGGCCAGTACTGCAGTTGATGCAGTAGATGTAGAATTATTTCTATTATTTTTGTTATGTCAGATGGCTTCTTTGTGTCTTTCCAGTCACTGCTTAGAAGATAATCTTTTTTTCAGTATCTCTGCCCCAGGAATTGCCCTATCTCTCCCCTTTCCCAAAAAGTGTCTCCATCTTGCAGAATGTGGTATTGCAGATTTAGGGTTTTTAATCATTATGATCCTTGAAGAGCAGCCGCTGCCTGCACAAGGAGCAGATCTGCCACGCTGGGCTCCCTTGCAGGGGGAGGAGTGAGTGGGGCAGGGCTGGGCATTCCACCAGCTGGCGGGCAGCTCTGCCATGGCATAGAGGTGCCACGTGTTTATTCTGTGTCAAATCTCACATGTCTGCTGGGGAAAGGAAGAATCAAAGAGTCTTCTCTAGATCCTTTGGTACTGCAGAATGAGTGCTTAGCAGCTGGAGGGATTTAACTCTTAGAGTGTCTCTGAGGTGGATGTGTTTGTGTGGTGGGGGCTGCAGGGCAAGGCAGTGTGAGTAACTCTTGGCTAACACCCCATGCCATGCACAGCAGAGTGGGAAATTCAGCCCGAGGCCCTGTGCTGTGCTCTGTCTCTGAGGCCACACATCCCACCTTATCACAGGCTAATTGAAGAGACCTTGGTTGCCTTGGACACTGCCTCTTTTGGGGGAGACCATGTTGGTAGCACAGGGGTTGTGAAGCTCCTGAGCTAACAGAAGGTCTTCTGGAGGTGATCAGGCTATGGAGCTTAATTCTTCCTTCATCAGCAAACTCGATTTCTCCCTGTTGAAGGCTCTTAGTCTGTTTGATGCTCTCAGTTTTTTCCAGTGGTTTGAGGAAGATCACATTCTTTTCCTATTCAATACACAGAACATTTGGCTTTAAGTTACAGCGGTTTTTTTTAAGACTGCATGTGCCCAAAAAGTTGGATGGGCACACTTTTAACTTGTCAAATTAAATAAATATGAAATCCAGCAATGGAGTGCAGAGCTGTGCATATAAATTACATCTTTAAACAGCACTTGAGTGATTTTCTGGAAATGTTTTCAACTCTCCTCTGAACTTGTAAGGGTCATCTCCGTAGCCTTTCTATCTCAGGGAGGCTATTGGCACTGGAATGATTTATTGAAGAGGTATGTTGCTCTCCAGAGTAAAAATAATGTCAAGCCTTACTGAGAACCTGAGTATCAAGCTTCTGTTTTTGTAAAGCTGGGAAAGCAAGTGGGTTTAGTTCAACTGAACCCTGAATGAATGTTTCCTAAGTGCGTGTTCCCACCCATTCCTATCTCTTTACACTGCCCAGTTGTGAGATGAGTGGGACTGTGGGTTGATAATGTTTTCAGGATAATTAGTGAGATGAGCAGTTTCATTTGTGAAGAATTAGGAACCCCTTGTCGATTGGCACTTGACCTGCCACAGTAAGGGCTGGTGGGTATTGCTTACTCATGGAGCCCTTGTGGTTGAACCCTCAGTTGGGTTCACACTTTTGAAACACGTAACTCCTTAAAAAATATCTAAGACTTGACCAGCAAATAACTCTTCCACCAAAGAGTTTCTGCCATGAGTATTAGGCCTTCTGTCTTCCTCCATCTCCATCCTGCCTGTTTTCTTCCGAACAGTACTTGCCGAGTTTAACCTAAGCCAGTCTGTTCTGGCCATGGCTGCAGTAAACCTCTCCCCTCCATTCCTGTTGGAATGCATCTCACTCCATGCACGTTTTCTCCATGCTGCTGTAGGATTACAGCCTTGCGGGCACATACACAGATGCACATCTCTCCTTAGCACAGCTGCTGTGCTAAGCTCATGCTGTGATCACAGCTGTAAAGACCAGGAGGGCCCAGGGAGGCTGGGTGCCATGTCTCACATCGCCCCAGTGTGGCTGAACTGAGCTCTCTGGAGCTGGCCCATGCTGCTTTTTTTAGCTTGATGTAAATTAAAGCATTCAGGCCAACATCTAAGTTGCGCAGCTGGCAGAAAGTTCAGGAGGAGCTGTTCCACATGGGGTTCTTGATTTCTGACTCTCTTGTGAGGTTTTCTGAACTGTCTTGGCGTATAAATTTCCTCAGAAATGAACAAAAGAGGAAAAGTCCCTGCAGTTGAATGCCTGAAGGTGATGAGTATTGGCATGTGACTGCAGTTTCTGTTGCTTTCCTTATGTGGAATAGTGAAACAAATGTGTCCTATGTGTCCCAACTCCCCATAATACACTCACAGCTAGAGCTGAGGTGACAAAAGTCCCCTAAATGTTGATCATTTGCTTTTGCACTGTGCTGGGTTGGGACCTCACAGGGCCCCTCTGCTGTATTTCACATCATCTGGTCCTTGAGCACTGGGGCCCATCCCATGTGTCAATCTCCGGTACAAACAAACCACTAAGTGGACGCGCTCAGAATGAAGAAGTGAATGTTATGTGATTTGCTTTGTGTTTGTGTGAACGCATTTCCCAGGTACAGAAATAAGATTTACCCAGAGGTAGCACAGCAGTGAAGTCATGGAGAGTTTAGATCACTTCACGTTCAGTTTTACATGCTGTCTTTGCTCCTGAGGTGTGGTGGTGTGTCTCAGGCTGCTGAGCTCAGGCTGCTGCCGGAGCCTTCTGGCCCCTTGGGGTATGAAAAGCCATTTTACATGCCAGATGCTAGTCTGCTCCTAACCAGAGGTGACGTGAACTTTTCAGATAGATTCCAACTTGGAAGCTTCTGTGGCACTTCAGATCATGTTTTTAATTTATATTTCTGTTGCTGGAGACATGAAATTGAGACACTTATCTTCATGATACACTATTAGCATATGCTGATCTCTGAGGAAGGGGATTTGCTCTGTGAAGGTGTTTGCAGAGAATTGGATGTGACTTTTGTAAAGAAGGGCTCAGTGTATGTAGTTCAGTTACTGCTTATATTGCACAAGGGCTCCCCAGATGCCTGCAGGACATAATTGCTCTCAGTGCAAACATGGAAAAGTTACCTCTACCTTAAATTTATGCAAGTCATCTGAGACGTGGCTTGGTGTTAAATGCATCGATGGCTGAAGCAGAGTGTAATGAGGTGAAGACTATGAGCAGGAGAAGGTACTAAGAGCCTCCTTTTCTCTGCTGTTAAAGTACCAGAGCTGTGCAGCTCTATGAACAGTTAAGTGCTCCATATTCCTGTGAAAAGTCCCCAGTGCCTAAGAAGCTCTGAGCTTATTTCATGGCCTCCAGTTGTGCTCGGTGCCACTGTTGCATGTGTTGATGCTTGTGCGTCACTAAACCAGTGGCTGTGCTGTGTCTGTAAGGTCACCTCCTTCTCTCAGATGGAGTCAGAGTTACCCAGCAAGTTTGAAAGTTGTGGTGGGAGGGAAAGGGAGTTGGTAGTCCAGATGCAGTAGAAGGCTCAAATACGTAAGCCTATTTCCTTAGGAAATTAGGCTAATCCATGATGGGCTCCTATTCAAAATGGCAAGTGCTCACAAGTGGCTTTTCAGAACATGTGCCAGTAAAGTTCTGCTTCTGCGAGGAAACCCCTGCGAGTTCGGCAGATGGGTTCTGAAGGCTGAAAAATGTCTGGGTGGTTCAAGTGATCAAAATATTAGTCATAATTCTATCCTGTTGTGCTAAGTGAAGTATAACTGTTCAAAGGAAATAGTCCAAGTCTAGCCTTTCCATTTGATGCCATCCACGCTCCTGACCATATGTGCCAATGGAGGCGGTCTGCACAGGAGCCCTTGGTAGAGAGATTTGTAGGCAACCATCTGTTTGGCATTAGCAGAAGACCTTAAATGAGGGAAGGTGTTGTGGTGTGGCACCTGAACACATCATTCAACATGGCATCTTAGGATTTCAGTGTGAACAGGAGTGCAGAGTGTGGTAAACATTCTCAGCCTTTTTTCCCCCAAGTACTATTGGAAACTGTAATAAAAAGTAACTGCTGGGAAAGTAGTTTTGCTGAGTTATGCTATTTCTGAAAATGCATAATGCTCCATAGGCTTTTAAGTGATACTGGGCATATTTAACATTCTTTGATGTTAATTTCCTGGCATATGGACATCTCAACTTATTAAAATAAATAAGTACTTTCAAATTTAATGAAATGATGGAGGAAATGGCCTTTTTTCACATTCATGTCCGCTTCACTGGATAATTTAATGTTTTAAAATGTAAGTTCATATTAAAGTTTAAAATTCAAGTATTGGTTTTTGAAATTCTGTAATAAAAAGGTTTTGCTGTGGGAGAGCTCTATGAATTACTGAGCATGATAACACGATTAGCAAAGTCTAGCTGGTGATTTCTTTGGTACAAAATGCGAGCTGTAAATCTTCCCACTGGGACCTACAGCACTGGTCTGCTGGTGGGAACTTCTGGTACTGATGACTGTTCCATTCCTGGGGCATTACTCTGCAGCCTGGCAGGCTTGCCAGTTGCCTGTATTCCAGAGTGAAGGTACAGCTGTGGAAAAGGTCTCCTACATCACTGACCTTTTTCCCTCTCCCCCCCAACATTTTATTCTCTCTTGGAGTCGACACTTTGAGCTTCTTGGGGCAGAGATGAGCATTTGTTAATATTGGCTCCCAAAAAGATCTTCCTGTTTTCTTCTATACTAAATGTGTATATTTGCTTCCAAGGTCTTTGCATCTAGTGGGAAGGATTTTCTTTATAGGTGTTGCTGTGTTATTATTAAGTACAGGAAATGCACTTTGGTCCTCTCTTCTGTGCTGAGGGAGACAAGAATTCCCTGGAGAATAAGTAATGTTCAATGTAATTGACTGTATATAAATATTTGAGTCCTAAATATTTAATGGAAATCATTGTGTTTGGATGTAGCAATGTGCAGATGATGAAAGTTTGCTCTGTGTCTTGCATGTCTTGAGACTGCTCACGTGCTGTGTTGAAGCCAAGAGTGGCTTTATTTCATTTCAAGGCAGACTAGAAACTGAAGAACTTATTTTCAGGGAGAAAAATGGCAAGAGACCCGAATGAAAAACCTACTCAGCTGAAGCAGAGGTGACAAAGTTCACTGTGATTATATTGATTTTAAATTACTGTGTAGAGCTGGGACTAGCCTGTGTCTAGTCCTGCTCATGATGAGAAGAAGAAAAGAAAAAGGCATGAATACTCTCCCCTCTGCTTCCAAATATTTTGTTACCAGCATGAAAATCTGAGAGCAGCCTTGTCCTCCTGACATTCCCAACAGGCAAAATAAAGTTGTTCCAGCATCCTCAGTGGAGCTGAAAGGGGATAAGAGGCACAGTGAGATCGAAACCTGTTTTTTCTCCCTCAGCAGCCTACCCCTGTGCCCTGGCTCCTGAAGGGAGGAGCACACAGTGCCCTGTGCAGTGTGTAACAGATGCCTCCAGTCCGTGTGCCCCCAGCTCTGCCAGAGATGACGTTAATAGGAAACAGAGCATGTCTTGAGTTTGATGCATTTTTGGTGAAAAATACTGCAACTGCCTACACCACAAATTAAAACTAAGCTGGAATTAATAGCAATTAACAGCATCTGTATTCATCTACTAGAAGTTTTACAGAAGAGTCATTACTGTTTGACTTTATGTAGTTTGCATCTGTTTCACTGTCAACGAGAGAATTATCCAGTCATTTAGAGTTAAACACTTATTTTAGACCAGTCATGTGTTTTAGTATCTAATGTGTCTTTGGGGAACAAGAATTTAGAGAAAATAAAGCTAATTGTGGTAAAAATTGATATACTATTATCAATGGTATATATATTATTGTGATGAAGCTCTTAGTTGCCACATGACTGAAAGAGCACAGGGGTCTGTCCTGTACCTGCAGTAAACCCAGCGAAATTTTGATGGGAGATGTTGAACCTCCTTGTTTGGGGTGATGGAGAGAACGCCTGAGGCAGTTGGGTAGGGAAGATGACTATTTCTGTTCCTTCCCCATGGTTTTCCTGCAGTCTGACATAGTGTGCATTCCTGGGCCCATGCCAAGCAGAGATGCGGCCTCCAAGTGAGACTTTATTACTACAGTCGTAGATGATTAATTTTGTACCAAACCGTATGGGTCTGATTAACCCAGAACACTGCAATAATGCTGTTTTAAAGATCTTTAGTGCATCCATTACTTCTGTTTCCAGTCTGCTTTTTCACTAGAAAAAAACCCCTTGTTTCCTACCATTGAATTTTGAAGTAGGGTCTGGGCCATAAAAATCACACTGAGCTGACCGTGGCTTGTTATTTTTAACTTTGTCTCCATTGGGGGAATGTCCAAGATGTCCTTATTTGTAGCACCTTTGTAAGGCCAGAGGTTATTGCTCCCTCCACCACTGTAAGGGAGAAGAGAAAAGCTATTTTCTGTCCTGAGCCATCCAGGAGACTCAGGAAGCAGAGACTAGGGTCCAAACCAGGGTTTGTAGATGTGCTTCACCCCTTTCAAGTCACAGCCCCCTCTGTGTGTGGTAGCACACCTGTTTGAGCGCTGCAGGTGTGTTATTCTCTGACTGGGAAGGCTCCAGCCCTCTGGAGCAGGTTATTCTTGCAGTGCAGGAGGATGCCACCTGCCTGTGAGTGTTGGGTCTGTGTGAGTGGAAGACCTGGGTGGTTCTGCAGGCAAGGCAAGATGCTTTTGCATCCACAACTCTCTCAGCTTTTTTAATAAGATGTTTCAATATCTTTGGGATGTGTTTGTTGGTTTTATATGTTTTCAATTTTAAGCTCAAAAATACTTTGTAGCTCCACTGTAGAAGTGTAGGTTAAATAATCTACCCATATTTTGCAAATCACTGAACTTTAATACCTTTATCTAAAAGCATTTTTGGGGCACTGCTTGGCTCTTAGAAACCTGCTGTTAAATCACTCTTTAGGTTTTGTATAGTTCAGACCTTTAAAAAATAAAAATAACAATCTTCTATTGTCCCTAGAAAAGCCTTGTACCCTTATCAACATCCTCCGGCTTGGCTGGGGAAAGCAAATACACCCCCTCATGCCAATGGCCATGTACGGACACAGCCTCGTATCATTTCTGTGGGATTGTGACTTCTGTGACCTCTTGCTGGTGGAGTATTTGCCTGAATAAATCCTATGATAATGTGCTGCTGGCAGAACTTACCCATACTGGGGGAGCAGCGATGGTGTGGAGAAGGGAGCACTCGTTCAGACTCTTGCACTTGGTAAAAAAAAGCATTTTTTACCAGATCTGGAAGAAGAAAACAGTGTTTGTGGGAATCACTTCTGTTTCCCAACTGTGGCAGTTCTGCTTTCTGCTTCTCTTCAGCCCAGGTCAGTCCAGCTGAAGCTGGAGGTGATAGACTTTGATCTCATTATCCCTTCTCGTCAGTCCTCCATTTTCTTGCCTTCACGTATCTTTCTTCCTTGAACATCCATAGCAAGGCAGAGATCTCCAGCTGGTTACACAGTCTCTCCCACAAACACTTTTTGAATAATTGTGCCCTGTCTCCAGGACTTGCTTTCACAAGAGGATCTATTGCTGACTTTTTCAGACTTTAGATCGCATTATCTTGATGCATACACGTTGTCTCCCTGAATGAAAGGGAAATTAAATTATTTTTAATCAATGAAAATAAAAATGCCATTCCTGTATGTTTTAAACCCAAAGTGCTGGAAACAATCTGACCATGTCCTGCCAGCCAGTACCTCTGAGAGGTGTTTCTCAAGCAAGCTGCATGCCCAGGGGCTGACAGGAAAAGCTTGCTTCTTAAAATAAACCAGTTTCAAAAAGTCAGGTTTTGGCTCCCTGGAAGCCTGTATTTTTGCAGCCACCTGTCCTGACTGCTTCCTGGTGTGATTTAAACCTGTGCAATCTGCCACTGTGTGCTGATAGAGATTGCTTTACAGTAGGCTGGGCTGTGACCATGTCAAGATGTGCTCTAGGTGTATTTCACTGCCTCCTCTACATGGAGGTGGGCAAAAACCCAAACCCCTGAGCTGAAACTCCACGTGGTTTGTATGAAACTGTTAAGGCTGTAGACTTAAATGGCAGAGAGATGGAACTGTCAGAAACTGGGTCCATCTTCTCTTACAGAAAGGACAGATAAAGGAAAAAGCACCTCCTGCAGGCAACTTCCATAAGTGGAATTTTATTACATGCAGACCTCCAGGACAGTCAGAGAAGGATTTTGATTCATGAGATAACGGTTACCTTCAAAACTGTGAAAGATGGATTCAGGAGAAGGTTGCTGTTAGATTGATGAGTGTTGATAGAATTGACACAGGTAAAATGTAGAATTGATGCAGTGGATGGAAGTCACCAGACAGAGAGCCAGTGGAAGCACATTGGGTTACTTGTGTGCTCACATTATCTCCTGGGGTACAGGTGACTCATGAACAAACCTGTGTGAATGTGAAATGGGGCTTTCTGTGTTTAATGCTCTGATTAAGAGCTAAATACCTATTTTATATATATATCTAGGAAATGCATTATCAGTTAATTTAAATGAAGTTCTTCCTTTGATAGTCAGTATCTCTCCTCGTATTCAGTCATTCTTGTTGGGTATTTTTTACTGAATATATATCTTAAAGCAAAGCCAACTGATGGAAAAGAGGAATATATATTCCACAGCATTAAAATAGACTGAGAGTTTTGTCTTCAATGGCTTAAGAAGGCACTTTCAAGACCTTGCAGTATAAATAAATTCTGCAGACTTAAAACTTTTTTTTTTGCTTGTTCAATTCAAAATGATACCAGTATCTCCTACAGAAATTGATAATACAGAGGAAAATGGACTTCATTTTCAGGGAGATGAATTAGGATGAAAAAATGCTACTGGAAGGGGGAATTTGGGAGAAATCTTAATAGAAATCTCCAATTAGTTGAATGGCTGGTTATCTGTGACAAGACCTAATATTTACTAGACACTGCAAGCTGCATGCATACTTACAAAGAAAAATGTAAAATAATATTGAAGTTTGTGTACTGTGTGTTGTAAAATCTGGGTGATCTTTGCAAGGCTTTCTGGCTTAAATAAGTTTTTGAGAAAATATTGGGAGAAACATATTAGTGGAGTATAAGATTATGAAAAGGCTGTGTTTGGGTACCTTGTTAAAATCTTTGTCAAACAGCCATTTTATTACACTTTGCTCTGATTTGATAAGCAAGGCCAGCAGAATGGGGATCTTATATTTTTGTCAGTAAAGGCAGTTCTGTAAAATAAAGAGAAAGAAAATGTATGCCTTTCAGCACATAAATAAAAAGTGGAACTAACTGAAAGCTAGACAGTAAATGGTATGAAGTGTGAACCCCTAAACTCTTTTCATCAAATACTTCAAGTTTGAAAAAAATAATATTGAAATCCCACTGGAAGTAATTTTATGAAAATTAGAAATCCTATTCTTAGTCCTGGAGATGGTTTCAATCTTACATTGATTAGTCATGGGTGTGACGATAGGGTGAAGTGTCAGTAGCTTGTTTTTAATTGCAGAGGAACTTTATAATGTAAAATGTCTATATGAGACTGAAAATGTAGAAGAGCAAAACAAGATAACTCTTGAAACTGAGTGCTACCTGTGAAGTATGCTGCTCTGTCCATCCCTGACAGTTTTCCAGGTAATCTGCAAATCACGTGTTGGTTTTCAGCAACATTTCCTCCTGTCCATATTGTAGTGCAATATTAATTTGGGGTTTCGTGTGTTTCTACATCTTGGGTTTTGTTTTTCAGTAGAGTTGGAGCCTCATGGTGGCTTCCATTCTACTGTCTTGATAATGTTTTCACCTGGTGAAAATGGAGGACATCCAGGCCTTTGAACTGATGTGGAGTAAAACTGGGGGATGGAAATAAACCCAAGCTGCATCTTCTTTTACTGTCTGAGGTTTATTTCTCTGCTGAATTTTGAATGTGCCTACTTCCCACAGCAGCTGGGAGGTGAGTGTCCTGGGAGGTGCTCCTGCAAAGGCCTCAGGTCCCTGCCTAAATCATTGCATCAGCTGTACAAACCCAGAGATGGAGGGGAAAGGGGTGGGAATTATTTTTATGGGGTTTTTTTTTTTCCAGTCAGAGAAGAAAATAAGAGGCCATTGACATGATAGCCAATGACTAATTATCACCTGTTGCTCCCACACGAGCTGAACAGGGGATTAGCATTCCCTGTGCTCCCCCTGCTACTCCTGCCCTCAATTGGAATTTTTTTCAAACCGTGTTTCAGATGAAAATGCAACAGTCTGGCATGAATGAACACCGATATAGATCTGTCTAAGCTCCTTTCTCACTTCAAACTCAGTGATAGTTAAGACAGGATTATAAAGAAGCAAGAAAATTCAGCTCAGAAGTCTTAAAATCAAAGCAGTTCAGTAAAACGAGGGTATTCTCAAACCTTTGTGCCAATTAACACTGGGCTGTGACAGCAGAGTCTCTTTTACCTCATAAAAATTCTAACTTGTGCTTATTTGGGTGGGTGGATTTAAGCAGGGGGAACCTATAAGGCTTGCTTTTGATGAGCTTTCCCCAGGCGCTGGGTCAGATCAAGCAATGCTTGACAGTTGGATTTTTATCACTTCAAAGAAGAAAATATTTAGCATGATATAGAGATTAGATGCCCATGCTGATGCTGTTAACTGTGCTGAGGACACCTTGTTTTCAGCCAAATACGTGTCCCAGAGGAGACGTTTCTTGCTACCCATCAGAAGCATTTCAATTTGGAAAAATTTCTACAGATTTTGGTTCAAATCCTACTTACAGGGAATAAATTCTAGAGCTCAATTTTTGCAGTCACTTAAACAATCATGAAATTTGATCCATATCAGTAATTCTGCAAAACTATACCTGGTGATTATGAATTACACTGCATATGTGCTCTTAATAATGTCAAGGCACTGACGTCCAACTGTGCATGAAATAAATAAGTATAAATACTGTTGTAATCTTCTTCAAGCTTGTTTAAATATTATTGATTCCACCCAAGTAACATCATTACCAATGCAGTAGGTGTTTTTATAGTGGACCTTTTCTATTTTAAAATTCAATTAATCATGGTATGGTGTAATTAATTTTTTTATTGTATTCATTCCAGGGAGAGAAATAATTGGCTGCTTTTTCAAGATGTAGTTGCTTTAAAGAAAAAGGAAAACCAAAATCAAATTAGAACATTTTCCAACTACCTAGGATCCCCTGAGAGTAATTATGTTACAATAGACAGAGTTCACTCCATGCACAGCTGAAATGTGGTCAGCCAACTCCACAGTGAAATGAAAGAACCATTTAACAACGCTTAAGAACAGCACAGAACAGATCAGTACATGGAGTGAAGAATATTAAACTTCACTAAAAGTTTTAGGTGCAGAGAACGTCATTACTAAAATTGAAATTGTCAGGCTGCTGGGATTAATACCTCTGTACTTACAAAAGTTGCTGTAATGTCAATGACCACAAGTAGTCATGACCTTGGTTCTATTTGGAGGGCTTTTAAAGGTCTCCCGTTGACCTTAAAAACCTAATTTCCAACATTTTAGGTAAGCCCATTATTGCAAAGATAGGAACACAGAAGGATCCATACTGGAGCAACAATTAGATGCCTGAGTTCAGTGTGGCTGTCCAGCTGTGTCCAGTGGTTTGTGCTTGTGAATTTTTTATGAAATAGAAGCAGTTGCTACCTGGCTGCAAATCCCCTCTGTGTGCTGCTGCTTTGTGCAGTGCTCGGGCTGCCAGTGGAGTTTGCTGAGAGAAGGAGCTGTTGCCATGGGAATTTTGAAAGCTGTCATTGTTTCCCCCTTTGCCAGCAATTGAGGAGAAACAGGACTCACTGGAGCAAATTCTTCCTGGGGTGTAACTGCTCAGCCGTGCCGAGATGCCTGGCAGATGTGCAGGCTGGGACAGCTGCAGAGGTGGACAAGAAGGGCTAGGCTTCCTTTTCCCTGCCCAAACCACTAGCAGAGCTCGCAAGTAAAAGGGCAGATTTGGAAATTCATCAGTCCTGGGGTTATTGGGCAATCTTGTTCTTTTCCCAGGGCTTGTGCTTCTCCAGCAGTCAGTTTTCAAAGGAGTTCTCTACTGCTATAGAAATAGGAAAATGTGAAAATGAAAAACTCCTTTGTAAAGGTCAGCCTGAGCAGGGTGCTGGGTTGACATTTATGTCTTTCAGAAGTTCCTCTGAGTTGTTGCTTTGTTATACAGGATGAAGAAACTTACTTAGAGGGCACTAGGCAATTTTGGTTTATTGTTTTGTTTACTTGTCATTTTTTTTGGTTCTAGCACCTGTTCAATACCTCTCTGGGCAATACTATTATAGGCAGCTGCTCTTGTGGTGCAAACCCAGACTTTCCTGGCAAAATTCTCTTTCAGTCTAACACTTCACAAGCTTTTCCCAAGCCAGAGATGAATGAATACTCTTGGAAAGTCTGCTAAGATTCTTTAGCCTGCTATTTTCTGTGCTGTCTAAGAATTTAATCCAATAACCGTTTCTAGTGGCTGTGTCAGGCTTTTGGATCAGACCCAAAGCATGCCAAAAAAAAAGGTTTAGATGTGTATGAGAAACATTCTTCTGTGGCAACAGGGTATTGGAGCTATGTTTGGGTGTATCCTCCTAATTTCTTGTGTTTCTTATGTGTGCTCAGGTAAGTTTGGGTCTATTCCCCTAATTTCTTGTGTGCCCCTTAGCTCAAGAGATGGAAAGAGAACACTACTTTTTCTCCCTTGCCTGTCACCGTTGGTCTCCTGAGAAAGTAATGATTTGACTTCTTCCTTTGTGCTCCCACTTTTCACTTTTTTTCTTTTCACTCTTTTTCCAGTTGGCTCACTGGCGCTAGATAAATAGTGTAGTGAGGCATGGAAGTGATTCCCCAGTATTTTTATTTAAAGCCTGAAAACTTCTTGCAGGTCTTTACGAACCTATTTATCAGGCTGCAAATGGATGTCATCACCAAGCTGTTTGCTAGATGGTTGATACCTGGCTCTTGTCCCATTTTCTGTGACTTTGTGGCTGGATGGAAGTTTTGGGCTTGCTGTCAACACATCCTACATGTGAATTCAGAAAGCAAAAAGAAATCTGAACCTGCATTTCCTTATGCTGCTGCATTCTTTCTTATCTACAAAGTATTTGTGG
The DNA here is from genome assembly GCA_013397845.1 of Melanocharis versteri. Taxonomy (NCBI): domain Eukaryota; kingdom Metazoa; phylum Chordata; class Aves; order Passeriformes; family Melanocharitidae; genus Melanocharis; species Melanocharis versteri. The sequence continues at coordinate 1,128,147 of VZTG01010061.1, read as the reverse complement.
CAATGAAATTAAGCAGATGAAGAGCCTTATCTTTCATTAATCCATGAGAAAAGGCAGAGCTCTGCTTATGAAAACTTTTGCTCCAGTCCACATGTGCCTTGGTGGAGAAATCAGTGCCTGATCTGCTAATTTTATTCGTGTACTTATTTGCCCATTTACTTTCCCCCAAGCGAAGGGTGACTTCTTCATTGAGGGTTGTTTTTCCTCAGTTATCAGAGCACAAAGTAAAGCAGCTGTTTATACCAATTTCTTTTCCACTGCAAGGATCATTTAGTATGCAGGAGACCAAAAACTTCACATGCACCACAAGAAATCATGTGAGTCTAATGATGCCATTTAACAGACAGTGTTTTTCTTGGCAAAAATTAAGACCCCTCAGAAAAAGTTTATAAAAATTGAAAGAAGCTGTGTTGTCTGAGGATGATGAAACAAAGGAATGAATTGAGGAAGACAGTTTTTTGGTTTTCAGAGCTGATAAATCTTCAGCTGAGTAAGAAATTTATGTTGTCATACACTGAAGTTCAAGAATTGCTGTTTTCTCAGATGAAATGAAGTCCCTCTGCTTATGGAGAGGCATTAAGCAGAAGAGGATTTTTTAGTCTAGATTCCTGTAGTTCCAGGGCATTGACTTTTGACTCTTGTGAGAAGACATTGCAGAGGAGGCAGTGTCTCAGTTAAAAGAGCTTTTCAGAAAGCAGGTAGGAAGAATTCATATTTCTAATACAGACACACAAAATATATGCTAAAAAGGTTGATTAAAGTGGCTACCCACATAAACGTGACAGCTAGAGCTCTGTTGTGCCTGCAGCCTGAATTCTTAAAGGGAAATCCCTTTCTTGAGATCATGTTCTCTATTTTTGTAGGTATAATTGACTGATGTTTCCATTGGTTTTGGTTTCCCACTTCACTGGGCTGTCTAGGATTTCAAGAGGTTTCCCACTGCTGTCATATGCAGCACCTTCTTTACAAGACAATACTCAAAATCTCTTTTCTTAGGCTGTCATTCAGAGCAAAGTTAGACTGATTGACTGATTTGTTTTTAATAGTAACATCCCAGAATCCCATCCCCTATCCTTCTGGCATCAATTAGCTCTCTGTTAACTAGGGGGTGCTGTTACTTTCAGCACGTCTTCAGAACTTGTAAAAAGATAATTGTTAACCTAAATGGCAAGAGGACTTTAGCAAAGGCTTGCTTAGAGCTCAAAGGTTTCAGCAGTATTCGATTTGATAAAATTATGGCTTCTGTTCCCTTGTGGAGATATTTTGGTCTTTTCAGGCACTATTTGTTGAATGGAGGGAAATGGCCATCAGATCTATGGTCAGTAGAAGCTGCTGAAAGCAATTGTGGCTTGTTCCCTGTAGTTTGCATCTTTGAATCCTCTTCATTCTGGAAGTGAAACAGAAGCAAAAATTTTGTGTAAATCTCTCAGTACTGTTCAGATGCTCATCAGAGCATTCTATGCCACATGTTTCAATTCAGTCCAAGAGCATATAATTTTATTTTATTTTTTTACTAAGGTTTCACTGTTTAAACTCTTGACAGATGTAGGTGCTGCCTGTATGCAGCATGTTTTAAAACCTGGCAAAAAGTGTCTCTAATTGACATCTAAATGTTCGTGCACACCTCCTGCGTAGCCTGTTAGGGATGTCTCCACACTGCCGTGGCAGCCTGCTGTTATTATACAATTATCTGCAGTGGCCTGCACAGGTAGGAGGGCTTGGGAAGCCAAGGGGGTGTGTATCTGTATTTAAGTGCTCTATTGTCACATCCCCTGTATTAAGTGGTGATGCTGCTGCTCCTTTCCCCTTTAACCCTCACGTTACAGGCAGTGGAGCTGAACACTTCCCTGCTGTTCTTTGCAAGCAGTTGGTATTGCTCCAGGGGAGCTCTGACGTTGGTTTGGCTTTTTCATTTTAAATTCATGTGTTGTAGTTCAAAAGATAAAATATCCAGTTCTAGCTAACTGCCAAAAGAGTGTATCACTTTCTGTTAGAAATCACTTGCCTACCCTTTAATTTGCCCTAGGTGAGAAGTGAGAATGTTGAGATACATTACCAGGTTGGGAACTTGCTAGAAGATTTGAGGGAAGCAAAGTGAGGGAGAAGGCTTTTCTCAGCTCCCTGCTCTTCCCTCAGATTGCCAGTAACTTCCTGGGAAAAAGTTTCATTTAATCTTCCCCTTTTGCGCTCTTCTTAATCGAGTTTGTGCTTTGGTTTGGGGGACTCGCTCCTGAGAACGGGAGCATGCACACATTAGAGGTTTTTCAGGGACGAGGAGTGAGTGGTAAGGGAGCCCATATTTCTGTCTTTGGCAGCACAGCTGAGCTTTCTGACCCACAGTCAGGGATCAGAAGGAGGAAGGAAGTACAGGAACCGATCACTCACCTGACACTTCTTTCTGCTTGGCTACTCAGGGTCAAGCTGTGACCATAGGCTACAGAGTCCTTCCAGATTTTTAATAGCACAAACACGTTTTTACAAATTCTACTAATACATCATAGTTTGTTTTGACTAAAACATTGTCAGGAAAATTTACCATCATAGTATCTATTTCTGTGATGTGACAGAGAAGAGTTTAATAGTTTGAAAATGAATGAATTTAAAATTGGGTAGTTGAAGGTCAGAACTCATAGTGATAACTCAGCTAATGTAATATTCATACCTTGGTCTAAAATAGTGCTGTATATCAATATGTTGTCCCTGTCTGCCATGATTATCTAGGGTAGAAACACATTTGTGTACTGACAAATATCTAAGGGAGAAAGAGACAGGGTATTATACTGACAGTGTGCAGGAAAATTCAGGAGTGAGTGAGGCACCTGGAAGAATTCATAGGCCAAAAACCATTTGTCTCTTCTGACTAAGGCAAACTATATTGTTTAAGCATTAACCATTGTCAATACTTGCCACAGTAGAATTACCTGGACCATCCTTCAGCTGGTTCTATGCTCCAGATTAATGACTTGTTTTTTCAAAAAGCACTAAACTGGGAAGAGGGAAAATACCTGATGTGTTTCTAGCGGGCTTAGTTCTCGAATCAGAAATGTGGCCTAAGAACTGAAAATTATTCCTGCCTCTCCAATATGGATGGACAAAATCGAACAGGATGCATGAGATATGGATACACTAACACCAATCACCAGCCTAATACAGGTCAGCATTCAATCTGTCCCAGGTCTGAGAAGCAAAAATTCATGCAGGGATGTCTTTTTTAATTTTTGACATTTTCAAATTTTACAAGGTTTGTGCTGGCAAGGATTTCTTGGGCACTGCTTCATTGGCTGCTATCTCTCGCTGTCATCTCAGAGCTGTATTGTCTGGCTAGGGAATTTTTCAATGTGTTCAAAATCTTGGTTATCCTTTGTCATCCTAAAGTAAGAGATGTGATGTATTTCATGAATTGTTACCCATTGTTTAAATGAGAATGATCTGCCTCCTTGGTTTTAAGAAAAGGAGCATGCCTTGCCCTAGAGAGGCGTGACATGAGACTACAGGACAGGGTCAGTTTGGATCCCCTGATTTTCAGACAAAAAATGAGGAGGGTCTGCATTTACTTAGAGAAGAATATATAATAAGTCAGCATTTATCTACAAACTCCAGTGAATTGCTGACCGCGTAGACTTGGCCCCTGAATTAATGATAAACACTCAGCCTGCAGCTGGCCAAACGAACCTTCTGTGTGCATTTATACTGTCCTGCTCCCAGAAGAGTACATGGTCCTTTACTCAGTATCACAAGCAAAGGTCTGAACCGCAGAGTTGAAATCTCTTGGGAGAGAAATGTAATGTTTTGCTGAGCTGGATATGGTGGGATCAGGTTTGATATCCCTCTCTTGGTGTGCTTCTAAATATTCAGGGCAAGAGTTGAACTTGTGCTAAAGGTTTTCTTTGTTGGGTGTTGAATGTTTGGGTTTCTGTTTGTTTCTAGTGAGATTGAGATGACTTGAGGTTCCTTTAAAATCCCATGTGTCTGTGTACCATTCTTACAGGTAAATTGCCAACCACATTAGCGAGGTCATTGCCAGGCTAGAAACGTGACACCTCTGCTATCTTGACAAAAAAGGGTAGGCTGTAAGAGCTGATCCTCTGCCTGAATAGGAGATGATTTATTTTTCCTGGCTTTCAAAAGAACACTTTTTACATGAACATATGACAGAGGATCTTCTGCAAAGGAGGAGAAGCAGTTATATGCAAAATGAGAACTGAACAAAAAAAACCCTCTGAACATGTTAGACAAACCAATTTATAAATACAAGTATTCTTCCTCTGTTCCTGTTACCAGATTTCTCAAGAGTCAAGAAAATTAATCAAAAGTAAGCGTCCTTAAGAGGATATTTTAATAGATATAGATTTTTTTGCATGCACTTTGTATTTTGCAGAGTTTTCTGGTTTATAAGCCCTTTTAACTCATGAAATGGGAAAAAACTCATTGTGATACTTGACAAGTGGTTGCAATAATGATCAAATGCCTGTCACTTGTGATTGTGCAGCAGTAAGGGGGGGGAGGGCTATGCTTTCATGCCATTACTGAGACTACTATGGATATTTGTATGAATATTTTGGAAAAAAATATTTTAATGTCCCGTATTTTAGGTACCACTAGAGTAAGATGGTCTTTTCTTTTTGAAAAGGTTGTAGTCAGCTGCTTTAAAAATAACATTTGAATTTATAATCATCTCTGGGGGTTTATCTTCTGGATTTATAGAAACAGACCTCTGTCTTAAAAGCTTGTTTCTTATACAGCAAAGACAGAATTCAAATAAAAACCACAGATTTATCAAAATGTACTTTTCAAATTCTGGTGGCTAATAGAGAAGGAAGAAACCAGACACTTTCCCCCAGGTTCTCTGGTTTGCCAAGATATCCTGTCCATCCTTTTACTCCAAGCTATGGGAAAGCTGTGCATGTGATTTTGGGTGGCTTGATGTTCTATTTGCCTTGCTTGGGAGCTCAGACTGAAGCTGTTGTCATCTCCCTGTTTGTTCATTTGGTCTTGAATGGTTCACAGATGGCCATCCAGGGCTTGGGAAGTTGTAAAAATAACTAAAATGTGAGGTTGATCATACTCAAGGCGAGGAAAGATGGGTCCCATAGAGAGCAGCTGTCTGCCCTGTGGCAACAGGAGATGCTAATTCCAGCCCAACAGGGGAAGAAAAGTTCACTGGAAAAAAGAAACCCTTACAATAAGGACATCTATTTTCCCACTTGCAGTGAGGAATGAGAGTTCAAGGTCCATCCTCCAGGGGGATCTGTGTGAAGTGGCCACGTTGGATGGGGTTCAGTGGTGTCCTCCCTGTGTGACCAGCCTGGGGGTGCTCTCCCAGAGCCTTTCTGGTGCAGAGGGGATCCCCACAGCGCTGCAGACTCGTTGTCCCGCTGGTAGAGGACCACGTCCCACCCACCTCGGCACTCCTCACATCCCAAATGCCATCCCTTCCTGCAGTGGAGGCTGAGTGTCCCGGCCCTGGGACTGGGCTGCTCTACCTGGGGGGCAGCTGTGACCTCCCCCAGGCTGACACTGTGTGTGACATGCTAAAAACATCCCGTATGGCTGATGCTTTTCCTCTCTGTCACCAACACAGGAATGCATAAATAAATAAATAAATAAATAAGCAACTCAAAAACAATTTTGTGAATTTATTGTTGGCAGTTGCATTAGGGAGAGTGTAGCAAAGTGGAAGATAATACTTTTAAGCTCCTAATGGATTTTTAGAAAAGTTCTTTCTGGTTTTTTAACCGCAGGCTGGAAAGTCACTGCTGCAAAATGTATTTGAGAGCCATGAGATAGAACAGATAATTTTCTTTCACATAAAGCTTTAATGTTTTCCTTTTCCTAAAGTAAATAACACCTTGCTGAGCCGTCTTTAAGTATGCCAATTTCTCTCTGGAAAGGAGATTGCAAAGGTGTTAATTACAGTGAGCAAACTGGTTATTAATGGTATTTTTACATTCTTGTCATCTATTGGTGGCTAAAGGAGGATGGGGGGAAGAGGTGCTACATTTTTAATACTGGTTCCTTTCTACAGGTAGGAAAAGGGTAGTGAGAACAGTGAGGGGTTTAAATGATTCTGTAAGGGTTAAAGGAGCTGACATTTGGGCATGGATGGCTGGTTAATAGAAGTTCTGAAGAGTTTGCCTTTACTGCCTCTCACTGTAGTGATCCGTGAAGTAAAGTGTCCCCAAGTAGGATATGACACAACAACCTGTGACTTGCTCATTAAAGGCTCATATTAAGGCCTGTCTGGGAACTCTCTAATGCCAGATCACTGAGACCATGGACTGGAACAGCACCTTTGCAGCTCCTGCCATCCTTAATGGTAATGCCTCGAGGTCTGGCTCACAGGCAGAATCTGCAGCACTGCTGTCCTGTGAGGCTGCTAAACACTGCTCTCGGAGCCCCTTTAAGATGAAGATGATTGATACAATGGGCTTAAGTTGGTTAATGTTCTTTTTACCAGAAATAATCATCAGATGGCAATAGAGCCATGAGCTGATAGGTGTTATTGTAGCAGAGTAATGCTGTATACGTAATTATAATCTCCTGACAGTGAAGTATGGCCAAACTAGGAGTTCTCTGAAGGGCTTACCTGTATGTTTACTTTCTATTGCTGCTACATAGAACCTTGGTTTTCCTGAACCTTGAGTGGTCTGTGCAGTTCTAGTATTTGCACCTCAAGAAAGGCATGGCACTAACTAAAAGAACCCACCTGTGAACAAGTGTTAAAGGGTATGCACCTTTTAACATTCCTCACTCACCTTTGTGCACTTCCTAAACAGCTCCTTCAGCTGCTGCTGCAGGAGGGAGAAGAGTAGGCTGGCTGGGCATCTCTCTGGCCCACCAGGACACCCCCTCTGTCCCTACAGCCCATTTAACAGTGTTGTGCTGAAACCCCGTCACAGTAAAATTTGACCAAAGCCAAATGAGACCAAATAGCAGGGAGTAACTTATATTTGAACATTAGGCTGCTTTGATCATCTATGTAATCTCAATATTTTTGAAGATACCGTTGTATGGTCAGCAAACATGACTGGCAGTGTCATTTCATGCTGGCAGAGCATAGAATATGGGCTGATTCTACTGAGAGGCCTTTTTTGATGAAGAGATGTGACAGAACGTAGGTACAATCCGTTATTCAGCTCAAATCAGTTATTCAGAACAAATATATATTTCACTGTCTCTAATAGAAGATGGTTCTGTCAAGAGATATGTTGTAAGGAATTCTACTATATTACAGAGAGATTAAATGTGAATATAGATATGTTGTGAGGGGGGTTGTTTGGGGTTATTTTGGGGTTTTTTTTGTGTGTGTGGCTATTTTCCTGGATAGCAGCATGGATTGTAGCAATTATGTGTTAGCAGGAACAAGGGGAATCCCTTACATGCAAATGTAGTTTCAATTGCATTATATCTATGCTGTAGGTGTATGTAAACTGGCATGTATGTATAAGGAAAAACTCTCCAAATTGCTGCATATTCAACAACTCCTCAGGCCACAGTTAGTCGCTGGTAGTGAAGTACCAGCAAAGCTCAAAGCTGTTGTTGCAAGATGAGTACTGGAAGTGTTGAACCTGCCTTGGACAAGTCCTGAGCATTGGCCAGACTGCGTGAGCCCCTGCAGCAATGGGCTGTGTAGGGCACAGGCATGAGGGCTGGTACTCTTATTGGCAGAAGGTTTGATAGGTGGAAGGTAATTTGGGGACTTAAAATATGTATAAAAAGGGATTTTGAAGACTGTGGTCCTTCGTCTTGATTTCTGGGTTTGAATGAGAAACATAATGAAGATGTATGTTGTACTTAAATATTTGATGAAATTCTCTTGGTTCCAGATCAGGGTTAGCCATTTACTTATCCTTACTGTTTTTTCTTGCCTCCCCTGATCCTTTAGAGTTTTGATGTTTTCTCAGTATATTGTATTTTCTTCCCACTTGCAGCTGTTCTGGTTTGGCCCTGTCTGTGTGCCTTAGATGTGTCTTATTCCTGTCCTGCTGTTATTGAATGGTCATTGGTTTTGATCCCTCTTATTTTCTTAAAGATAGTTATTGCTTTGATAGTTACTGTTTGGTGTTAGTTAGTTAGAGGTTGTTTAGCTTTAGGCCTTCCTCAGAGACTGTGGGTCAGACCCTTAGCTGGGTAAAATCAATGTAATCAATAGAGCGCTGCTGATGCACATCAGCACAGATGAGCCCTTGTGTAACATCAGCTCAGCAGAATCCTACTCGAACCTTTGCTTTATTTCCTAGTTCAGCTTTTGGAAGGCATTTATGGTCACAAAACACTTGTTTTCTTTCTGCAAATCCTGTGGTTTTCAAAGCATAGAGCAAACAGAACTCAATTAAGAATGATAGCTTTCCATTAGGCATGTCAGAAATGTACCCTTTTTTTCTCTACAAATAAATTGAAGCTTGGAATATTTAAGAGGAAGAATTGTAATATTTTCCCCAATGACTGAATGTATTATTTCACAATTCCCACGTTTCAGGCGTTAGCCATTTGCCATATCATGACACTTTCAAACAACAGTATATCCCTTTATGCAGAGGATAATTAAGAAAATATCTGTTGCCTTTTTGCCTTTGCCTTGGCAGTAAATCCCACGTACATGTGTGGAAACAAGGAGAGCCAGCAGTACGTGGCCAGCCAATTTCTCAGGACATCAACCAGCAAATGTTCCTTCTGCAATTGGTGTTCCACCGACCAGAATTTAAAACCACAGGTTTAGATACATGACCCAGCCACAACTAAGGAGGCAGCAGAAAGCTGCCAGTGGAGCCCAGCAGTGGTGACTTTCTGTCTCCTTCTCTAACCTTTATATATGCTGCCTCTGTGTGTCAAGAGACAGTAATACATCTTCCTAAAATAGATGGCTGCAGGATGTGCTGGTAAATTGGTTGACTGACAACATGAGCAAAAGCATCAAGAGATACATGGTTGTAACCAGTGTCCTACACCCTGTCCTGGAGCTTCTTCATGGGCAGTTAAGACTCCAGCAATCTTCAGTGGATGTCAGAGATGTATGTAGCTTCTTTTTAAAAATGTCCGTTGTCTGCAAAGGAAGCTGTTAGAGTGGAAAGGGAGGATCTTTCAAAATATGACAGTAATTATGATTTGTTCTTGATGAAAAGCCTCTCCACTGCTGGGTGGGTACCCTGCATGGTTCCTATGCATAGCACACCCACTACCTGTCCCTGTTTCAAAATAGGAAAGGCTTAAAACAAAGAAGGGAAGAGCACTGATTGCCAGGAAATTGCAGCACAAAATGAAGGAACAGCAGAAGAAAGTTCTGTTACAAACAGGCCTCCCTTCCTGACCTGAGCTGAGCTGCAGAGAGTTACAGGTCACAGCACAGAATCCAGTCCTTCGTCTGTGGATGCTGCTGGGGCAGGCTGGAGAGGAGTTTAGCAGGTTTCTTCTGGTGGAGGTCATATGCCAGATGAGGTGAACTTGGCATGAAAGAAGCGAAAAAGCTAAGTTTGAGATGTGAAAGATAGAGACAACATCATATTAAATATTTGTTTTGCCTCAGTAAACTCTGAGTTTCCACCTTTGCAATATCCTCCAAAGTCTTTGTGAGAAGCAGGGCCATTATTTTCCCAAAGCACTTGTGCTTTTGAGCACGTCTTCATACGCTTTTCACATGCAGATGGAAATCTGGGCAGGAAAGTTGCTTCTCCTTTACATGACCTCGCCTTCTGCCTCAACCTGGCCTGTTGTCAAGTTTCCACAACATTTTTTAGAAATCTTGCATTTTCTCTTGGTTTTTCATGGTCAAGGCTATGCTGTCACCAGTGAAAGAGCACCATTACACCATTTACTTGATAGCTTGAGAAATGAGAATAGGCTCATGATTTATAGAAAGCAGCCCAATAGTTGTACAGAACTCAATGCAACATTTTCTTGAATGTTTAAGAAAATGTTGTATTCGTTGGAGGCAGCTGGTAGCTTCCCTTCCGAGGCTCTGGATTCTAAGTCCATTTTGTATTTGAACAACTAATATGTAAATAAGAATTAAGTGTTTAAACACCTTCATGAATGTAACTGGTGTTTTTCCTGTTTAGGAACATTTTCCTTTTCCTTGGTTCAACTCTGAGCTTTGGTTTTAAGTGGTGCCACATGAAAGAAATTTTTCAGCTTTAGAGAAACCACATCTTCCAGTCTGAAAAAACAGTATCCTAGCTTGTATTTCAGATCTATCTTTGAAGATACCCTTGATGTAATTCATCAATACCTTTAAGGAAATAGAAAGGAGACTGCTCTTGGTTAATTACAGAAAAAAAAAATATCATTACCTAATCATATACACATAGGAAAATTTCAGAACATTCACTGTGATTAATCATATAATGTGTAATACTTGGCAATTAGTCTAGACTGACTTTAAGGGTTCTGTGTCACAAATTTTAGGCCCAAAAAACCCCCCCAATCACCACTTTATTGTATTTTAGATGTCTAATACTTTAAAAAATAGATTTGTTTACTTCTTCTAAAATACTCTTTAGAGCTCTTTTGGGTGCCTGAGTGTGTGTTACAGACCTGCCAAGGTTCTTTCTGCAGTTACACATTCACTTGTTAATGACTTTGTCTTAATCAATACTTTCTCAAATGGAGATGCTCAGATATTTCAAGAGTCACCTTAAAAGACCTCTGGCAGATAAATAATTAAACGACCTGCTGGCTGCCTTCCTGCATGCAGAGAACTTCAGGTAGAAACCTAATTGTTTGATTTCAAAAATCAAAACCTGCCAACCCCTTGAAAAAAGGCAGTTTTAGCTGTTTGAAGAATCTCACTGCTTATAACAGGTCATTGTAGTGATGAGCTGCTGAGTGAAAGAAGAGATACTTTTGTTCATTAAATTTTGTAGCTTGCAGAAGAGAAGTGGAACGAAGGGGGAAGTGTTGAAAACTAGTACATAAAATCTCATCTTGTCAGGTTGCTAACTAAGAGCTTGATCCTGGAGTTGCTCAAGTGTCGGTACAACTTGCTGGTGTTGGTTGTGTTGAGAGCATTACATGCGTGCACACGTGTTTGGAAAACGAGACACAGGAAATCTGAATCCATTTCCTTTATTGCCCTGACATTAACTTTGTTAAGTTCAGTGGTAATAGGGGAGTCTGAGTGTTGGAGCTGTTTGTCTCTCTCCTTTATGTCCTTCTGACCAGTGGAGCCTCTGCTCTGACTATTTTGAGCTTGACAGAAATAGCTTTGACATGGTGACAGGACGTGTGCTACGCTGCACAAATGTGCATATTAATTTGGTAATAAAGCAAGTTAGTATTTGTCATTGCTGCTTATTAGATTGATGTATTATCTATCTAGACAGTACCCTGCATCTTTTGGAGACAGTGCTTGAGGATGACAACTGCCAGCGTAGAGAAGGGGTGGAAGCTGGGGTCTCAACCTCCTTATCTTCAGGAAAAAACACTTGCCAGAACTGCTCTGTTAGTAGCCTTTCTGCATTCAGTACGTCCTGTTTGTAAATCATTGCAGGCTTCAGCAGATGAGCTTAGACACCCCAGAGGGGAGACTGGGAATTTAATTATGTTATGCATATTGGATTGAATATTAAAGTGGACTGTTGGATTGTTTGGAAAATGTGGTGGCTGGTTCCTTGAGGAGGGAAGATGTGCAAATCCAGATTTTTAGTTTTTAGGCAACATCTGACATACTTTTGACTTCAGAATTATGTGAATAAAGTTTCCTGCTGCATTGAGACTGTTCTGCATGCCAAAAGGCTCTGCTGTCACAGCCAGGGACCTGTGTAAGCTGGGGGCATCTCTTACCTCTGTGTACCTCGTGTAGGTGACAGATCATCAGTGCCATGGCAGAACCCTTCCCATGAGTGGGGCTTGTAGGAAGTCAGGTAATTGGCCTTGCTGGGATGCAAATAAGCCGTGTTTAGGATTCACTGGTGAGCTGTGGCAGAGGGATGCTGTGAAATTCAGTGGGATCAGCACAGCTATGCTTAGCTTGACGAACAGGGGAGGGTCAGTGGATAGATGTATGTGTTAGCATCCTTTCTGCAGATTAAGTTTTTATTTTGGTTACCTCTTTTTAGCTTCTTCATTCGTGTGTGTTTGTATCACTTCTAATGTAGTACAAATATTGACTTTGCTTTACACTGAAGATCAAAATAAAAGTGTCTCAAGGAATTAAAAGAATAATTTAGCATATTATCTGGAAATAAGGAATTTAACAATCTGTTAAAGGAAAAAAAGGTAATATAAAGGATTATACACATAAAGGATTATATCATGCTGAGTTTTCAGGGTCATTGTAGTTCATGAGTGAAGTTTTTTTAAGATCATCAAGATCTTAAAATTAGGAAGAATTCAACTCTTTTTGTATTTTTGGATCATGATTCATGTATTATAATATATACAGTGTGTGGTTCTCCTCCCTCTGATCTATCCCCTTTCCTGTCTACCTCAAAAATGGTGTGAGGGTGCTTTTTCTGTTCAGCTGCCAAGTACTAAGTTTCTCAGATAAACGGTATTTTTATTTAACTAGTCTACAGCTTGATGTGTTTAGCTCCCTGCAGTTATCAGGAGAGCCTCTTGGTTATAGCAGCTCAATATGTACCTTGTTATTTATAAACTTGAGGAGGTTGGAAAACCTGAACTCCAGCCATGCTCAGCATCTTTAAAGCTCTTTTTTCAAATATTTTTGCCATTAGCAAGAAAGCAGTTATATCAGACCTTTCCTTCTTCCCTGGTCAAGATAATTCTACTTCAGACAGAGTTGAAACTTGAACAGGGGAAAAGCTTTTGAAGTCTTCTGTCCACTTCTCTGCAGCAGTTTGGTTCTGTGGAAAAGCTCCCAGATCCTTCAGTGATGAGCTGCAATAGCAAAGCTCATGACAGGGATAGATTAATAAATGTTACTTTATTCTGCCTCTTTTGACAGAGAGGAATGGCACTTACTGTTTAAATTGCAAAGGTTGACTTTGTGTGAGCTTGATTTTGAATCCTGCCTTCTGTGTTATGCAGCAATGCAGTTGCTGTTCAGTGAGAACAGTTTTGCATGTACAAATTGCATTCTATGCACCCTCTAAAGCTTCCCAAAGCATTTTGTTTGTTCAAAATTCAGCAAATAATGCTTACAAGATCACCCCCTGAACGTGCCTTAGGGAGCTTCATACTTAAAGCTGATGTCAGGGTTGTTTCACACCCTTTGGATCTGACATTTGATACTCATGACATATTTGTCACTTGACAACTGCTTGTCATTGCTTGTAGGAGGAAATGTTTTCTGTCAGGCTGAAGCACCAAGCTTTGTCCCATTCTCCTCTGTGATGGGCCTGCAGATGAGTGTTTTTCCCTAAACCTTGGAATTCTGCCCTGGAAGATGCTCACTTTGAGGCTGCAGTGTAGTCTTCTGGAGGATCAGTCAAAGCAGAGGCACAGTGAGCCCTCACTCTTTGCTAAGTGACCTTCACTGCTGCTTGGGACGAAGTCTCGTGTGTTCTCCTCTGCTGAGACAGTTTAGGCAGCACTGGAGCCTCCTGCCCTGTCCTTAGCTCATCTGTTCCCTTAGGTACTCATGGAAATAGAGGGATCTTTGCAGACCTGATAATCCCATAATGAAGGTGAAAGATGCCTGAAAACTTTCCCTCCTCCTTCTGGCATCTTGCTCATCTCTCCAGTGAGGCTGGAAGTCTTCAGATTCAGGCAGTTCTCTCAGCACTAATCCTTGAAAAGCCCAGTCAGGAGATTGGCATTCAAACCCATACTACTGAGAGGAAGGAAGAAAATTAATCCTCTGCTTTTTTCTTTTGAGTTGTTCTCTAATTCTTTTTGGGTGGCATTTATTTAGCTTTTCTGTGAAACCTGAAAGGGTTGACTTTTATTTCCCCTGCCCCATTTTCTGACTGGATCTGCAGGTCATGATGTCCAGTGATGCTCCAGTGAAAACGGTCAGATCTAGCAGGCTCTGGCTATGTGGTTTTCTGCGAGATGCCCTGCTCAGGGGTAGACATTCAGGCCATTTTGCCTCTTTCTAAGCAGATTTTCATCTTTCTTTGGAAGCCTTCCAGGAGAAAATGCAAATAGAGTAGTGATGGAGCGCATGTAACACTGATTAGTTTTATTCTGGAAATGCCATACACATGATCTCAGCTAATCATGCTATATATATATATATTTATAAAAAAATTATACTGTTTGTCAGTAGGGAGAAGGGGTTCTTCCTCTAGAAAATCAATTTTTAATTCCTTATTCTTACTGAGAAGGTGGCATACAGTCACAGATTTAATTAAAGGTATAGCAGGCTTTGTCAATCAGGGGAAGCAGAATTAGACTTTGGTTACTTTCCAAAATGGCAGAGGCTTAAAAGCAAAACTAAAAAGCCTTCCCTGCAATGTGTTAGCACATTTTGACCATTATTACAGCCCATGTTTGTTGTTGTTTTGCTTGTGCTGATAAGAGAATATCATTATACAGAAAATCGGATCTAACAGTTTCTAGTCATTGCTGGCTTGGAGCTTTAGATCTTTCTCTGCTTCTCTGTGTAGCTTTAATTAAGCATTAGGTCAATCTTGGAGGGGGCAAAACCTTTCAGAAAGTAATATGTAGGGAATGGTATAATAGTATTTCTTTCATTTCAGCAGAGGTTTCATTTGTTGTCAGGGCAAGAGATGCATAAAACTAATCACAAGACTGCAAGGAAGAAGGTATCTTCTTGTTATGATAATGGAGCTTTGTTTACCTGACCTTCCAATTAGTCAAATGTGGATTCTTGTTTGTATCCTGACTGCCTGATCTCTGTGGGTTCAGCGGGTTCAGGTACAGATGCACTTCAAAAAAAAGAAGAGCAACCCCCTCAAAGTTGATTTCCTTCATCTCCCAACCCAAGCTTGTAGAAACAAATAAGATTTCAGTGTGATATTAATGAATAGTAACGGAGTCAGAATAATTGGTACCCTCCTGGTTGTGATTAGGATTCAGGGGACTTACTTTACAACCACTGTTTCTTATATATGAATTCTGATTAATAACCGAGATCTTTTTCTCTCATCTACTGTGCCTGTAACTAACACAATTTGCAGCTGCAGTACTTTGAAATTATGTGTTTCTTTCTATGCACTATCATCACTTGAATTGTTATAATCTCAGTAGGAGGTTTTGAGCAGTATATGTCTGTGTGACCCTTGATTTTTATTTTTTGTAAAATATTTTCATTTATTTATTTACTTTTGCCTTTATGACTGAGGATCACGCTGACACTGTTTAAATCCACGGCCTCTTGTAAGAGATACTGAGATAAAGGTTCTTGGTTACCTCTGGCAATAAACATGCACTGAGAGTGGCTGTTATGTAAACACATGGATGCTCTAAGTGATTTCATTGTACTTACTGAGTAATTAGACATGAACTGTTAATGTCACAAAAGCATCTTAGGAAATAAACTTGATTGTGGGAGGGGGATTGTGTTTGTTTGTTTTAGTTTTATGGAGGCCTTACAGCTCAGGAAGAGCGCTGGAGCTTTGGCAGCAGCCCTGGCCATGTGTGCTGCATTAATCCCAAGCTGGCTGCCACATCCATTGCTCCCCTTGCTGTCACAGTTTGGTGCATGTCAGTCTTCATTAATTGACTATTTTAGGAATCTCCAGCCATTCCCAGGCTACAGCTCATTAAGAGTATTCTAGTGCGAGGAGTGCAGGAGGTCAGATGCTATTTTATGAAGTGCAGCTATGTGTCCAGCAACCCTCCAGCTGCTGCTCCAATGTGTTGTGCTGCTCTGGAAATCTGCATGAAGCGAGGGGAATGAAAGGCACTGTCAGTGCGTTTCATCTGCCCTTTTATTCCTGGGACATCATGGGGTGTTGGACAGAGCGAGGAGCCACGGCAGATTTGGCTGTTCATCAGACTTGTCGGTGGTCTGGAAGGCCAGAGCTGTTCCTGTGTCTTGGGTTTTTAGAATTAGGTTTGAAAGTGTTTGAGAAAAAGTGCAGCATGGAAAATGGATGTTTCAGGAGTTTGCACCAGTATAGTAAAATTTGCTGTAAAAGGAGCAAAGCGGTGGATTTTTCATGCCTTTTGAACTTGCTAACAGGTTTTCATATAAATTTAAAAATTTCCTCACTGATGTCAGCAACAGATATTTCAGAACTTACTGGGTCAGTTACAAGCAAGAAGCACTTACTTAATAATAAAGTATTAATAT
Organism: Melanocharis versteri; assembly: GCA_013397845.1. Lineage (NCBI taxonomy): Eukaryota > Metazoa > Chordata > Aves > Passeriformes > Melanocharitidae > Melanocharis > Melanocharis versteri. The sequence goes on along the minus strand of VZTG01010061.1, from coordinate 1,111,988 downwards.
TTATGGGGATTGCATATTTATTCAGGGATCTCAAATTGTATTACAGATTAAATGAATTACTGCATACACCATAGGTTGAGGTACAGAGAAGTTAAATCAAATACAAATCATCCAGGCTTGGAGCTGGTAAGGTTCTTCAGGGAGTGCAATAATTTTTATCCACAGCCTGAGCATTTGCAAGTGCTTTGTAGAATCAGGTTTAGTGAGTCATTGGCAAGGCTGGGAATTGAGTGTTGCAGTCCTGTCTCCCCAGCCCATGCTTTAACCAGTAGACCATATTTCTGCACCTCACTTCATCAAACAGCAAATTCCACTCCAGATTCAACCAGGTTCTGTTAGGTCGTTTTTATTTCTAAAAAGGACTGGAAATGAAAGACTCACTCACTCAAATCATGTAGAGATGACTCAGATAGCAAACTTTTTAAATCCTTAGGCCTCTTTATTTAAAAAAAAGGAAAAAAAAGAAAAAAAAAAGGAAAGAAATCTGTGAACAAACTCCAAAGGAGTATCAAGAGACTCAGGCTGAAAGGAAAGTGTGTGAGCCATTCAGAGTACCATTAAAAGCTGGTGTTATGCCAACTTGTGGTCCAGCACTGTTCTTCAGTGTAATTTATTTTACTGCTAAAACAAACCAGCCCCACTAATGGCAAACAAAAAAAGCTTCTTTCTTCCAGGTTTTGATTGTTGAATGAAAGGATTTGGGAATAAGCAAACCTAACCCACTTAAATTTCATGGCATGCACCTTCACCCAGGATTTTTTTGTGCGTCTCTGTTACTTCTCCACTCTATGCTTGTAGTGCTGTAACTGTGTCATTCAGATCAGAGTAATAGCCCAGAACCTAATCCCAGTGTATTCTCTGTGCCTCACCTGAGCATTCTGGCCATGCCTTGTCAAGTGGATAAATGGGCTCACCCTCAATGGTGTGAATAAAGGAGTATATATGGTGATTGTAAATCCCATTGAACTAAGGGGGTTTCTAAGTCAAAGCACATATCTGGAAGGATTTCTCTGCATTGGGGCATGAAGGAATCAGTCCTCTCAGCTTTGCCTATGTTGAGAACGAAAAACTGAGTTAAATGAATAAATGTAGTTCAATTAGGATTCGTGTTGAACAGTATGCGACCAAGATGTTCAAGCTCTTGAAAATACAGATTTGTAAAAGAAGTGTGAAAGCTCAGAAACTTTGCAAGACTCTGAGTGTATAGAAATTGGGTATGAAATTAGTATTTTGGAGTCTATAAACATCCTCTGGCTGTGCTGCCCAGTAATATCCTGAAAGATGATTGAACTGAAGTTTTCTAGAACACTATTCTTTTGATCCAGAAAATCATCAAAATTTGTACGGGTGTTTCAACTTCCCTCTTTTAGCAAAGATCTGAAAACCAAGTAAATACAGTCATTACAGAAGGGTTTGTGCAGGAGTATGACCACAGTTACTTTGAGGGGAAAAAAGAGGCCTGTTATGAGGAATTTTAAGCAAGGTACAGGTTAAAGTAATTTCAAATTCTGCATAAGTGTGTTGCTTTCTATGTGTGCTGTTGGCATTGTTTGGTCTTTTGTACCCATGTAATTTACTCCCACACAGAAGCCATTTATGCTGCTCTTTGCTCTTTGGGAGTGGTTTAAAATGATCTTAATGTAAATGAGAGCCCTACCCTGAGGTCCAGGCTGCTCCCTGCATCTTGCTGCCTGAGGTTACTGCAGTTACTGCAATCAATGTGATTGCAGAGTGTGGATCAGGGCTGCAGCTCTGACCCCTAAACTGCACCTCTGAGAGCTTTCCAAAAATAAACTCTCAGAACAGCATCTCATTACTTCTGCAAATAATTTTTTTAAGCAAGTGAAAGGAAGATCCTTTGTAGCCTCCAAGGAATCTTTCCAGGGTCCAATCAGACAAGAAATATAAATCAGGCATTTACCAGAAAGGAGACAGGTCAGGTGAGAGACCCTGAAAGCTGCTCTGTGTTGTCTGAGTGCTATTAGGGCTGGGCCCAGAGATTTGTTTTTCTTAAATAGTGAGGAGGAGTTTTTCACACGTTAGAAGTTTTTTGGTTTTGTTTAGTTTAACTTGTCTGTAGCTTTCAGGTGTTAAGGAGATTTGATGGTCTTTTTTTATTTTGAGTCTTCAAATCTCCTGACAGGTAAAACCTTTTCTGGCTGACCGGTCACATCAAAAATAATTTAGCCCCTGTGCTTGTTGCTTTTCCCCTGATGTTTGTACTGCTTGATTTAAGAAAGGCAGGAGGGGAGAGGCATTTCTAGAACATGAAATAATTTGTGCTCTTACTGCAGTGATATGTATGTCCTAGAAAATGCCATGTTTTGACTTTTCTGACCAGTGGATGCAGAGCCAGGTTTATCAGCTGAGGACCTGAACTGGGGTGAGCAACATCCTGCTACTAGTACCTGGATTAGGCAGGCAGATCTTGTGGGAAAACAAAGCTTCCTGAAATTTAGTTCTTGTTGAAGGAATCAGAGTTTAACTGGAGAATTTTCAATGTATCTCCCCATCACCTACCCAGTGCCTACTGGTTTGGGGGATTTCTTTTGGGGTAGAAAGTAATGAGTTTGTTACTGTGACCCCTCTCATTATATTTGAAATCTGTGGAGCTACTCCTGGCTTCTACTCTTTTGCTGGTGTGGTTTGACCCTTGCAAAGGGATGGCTGCATTGGCAACAACAGCTCCTCTTGTAGCTGGACCCACCTTTTCCTTTTGACTTTCAGTTTCTCTGACTGGATGCTCTACGGTGCATCCACATTGCTTCAGAAAAGCAAAGAAACGTGCTGGGGAAAAGGTGTCAGGTTCGAGGTCCCAGCCTGCTGTGGAACTGGGTGGGTTTTGTGGTTTCATTCTGCTGTCAGCATCGCACGCAGGGAGCTGGGAGAGTCTCGACAGCATCTGTGCTGTTGCCTGGCCTGGGAAGCTGCCACAGAAGCTGTTCCCAGTGCAGCCATCCCTTTGTGCAGGACAAGTCACACTGGATATAGACTCTCAGACTCCTGAAAGTCTGGTGCTTTAAAACTGGATCTTGCAATCACTTCCTTCTTGGCAGTAAGGTCCATCTTTCAGGGCTGAATATAGAGCTGGAAGCCTCCATATTTTGGACAAATGTTCCTGTTCGTTTGAACCTCATGTTACAGCACCATTTGCAGAGAGGTGCAGAAGGGAACCTGGGAGAAAAAATATAATTGAAAGTCTTTCTATCGGTTACACATCAAAACCATGTGCTTTGCTTAAAAGAAACCCCAAAACATATTTATGAGCCCAAACCAGTTTTGTCCACTTGGGTACATACACACACACGCAGAGATGCTGTAGCAGTATATCTAACATGTATGTTCTGCATATAAATAGAAAATGATATAGCTATCAGAAGGCTTTGCAGTTGCACATTGTTTTTCAGATTTCTGTATCATTTCCACATAGAACTAGCAAAATATAAACCTATCAGAAAGTAAGCAGCTCTGGTTTTTTTTGTGTTAGGAATTTTTTTTATAGAGCTTGCTTTGCCTTTAGCTGCAAAGCCTGAAATTTAAATTGCTGCAGGCTTCCTTGATTTCCATGGTTGAAATAAATGCTCTGTATCATTTTGCTATTCATGTCATTACTCCCCGTAATCACCACACTCATCCCAGCACACTGTGTAGTGTGCTCAGTTGAATATCTCTGACTTTCAGGAGGCTTCCTGGCTGGCTGTTGTTTGTTTCTGAAGCTGCACAATGACATACTCTATTGGGCTAATTTGATAGTTTGCATTCCAGTTGCTGTGAGTTACGACTTGTGTTTTCTGTTTGCCATGTAAATGAAGAATTGAAATTTACAGGGAATCATTTGCTTCTGTGGTCCCTTCACCTGAATTTACAGATTGTGATTAATGGTCCAAGTTTGGTGAAAGTTCAGAACTTTCACCCTTTTCCCCTCCCTCCCCACCTCTCTAAAAGTTAATTGCTGCTGCTGCTGCATATTCAGCAGGGAGCTGGGATGGAAATGCAAGAGAGTTAATTTCCTGCTGAATATCGGAGCACATCGCTGCTTGGACTCTCTTCCTGTGATCACATTCACGCACTCAAGCGTTCATGTCCTTGCATTCATGGGGTGACCAGCTAATTTCCCGTGTGTGTGTGCCGGAGCTGCTCCTCCTAAGCGGGGTGAGCTGTCCCTGGGAGCAAACAGCAGTGCAGGGCTGGGAGCCAGCAGAGGCTGCAGGATCAGACTCACTGCTGCTTTAAGTACAAGCAGTATTGTGAAACTGAACACATGCAACTAGCTATGTCGGTGAGAAAAACCAATTTTTTCCCAAACACTTCTAAAAATCCTTCGGATTTTTTGTATGGTTTGAAAAATGTTACTGCCCACCAACCCCTTGAGTCCTACATTGCCACGAAAGGCTCAGATTGTGGCACAGATAGCAGAAGCTCAGCAAGGTGAGGTGTTCAGAGGTCAGTACAGCTGGTAGATTTGTAAATTAAATTGGTATAATTAGAGGGCAGTGTCCCTCTTTGTGCCCCTGCAAGAGAGAGAAGGCAGAAGGCACTGTAGATGCTTGCCAGTGCTTGATGCTGGACAAAGACTGGACAGAGAATGTATTTTAGGATATTACCTTTCTGTGACTGTGATTTACTTCACAAACAAGGTCTCGAAAGTCCCTTTATTTTGCTAGGAACACTTGGGAAGTAGAATGTTTCTCAGTGTGATGAGAAGTCTCAGTCTTACGTGGCAGTTGCTGATGTTGTGAGAGTTAGGACGATCTGTCTGTTCTCCATGTCAGAACGACGCAGCACCTGCTCACCAGGTTTGAGCTAACAGTAAAGCTTTTCATACTCAAAAGAAATTATATTTTATTTCAAAGATCAACCAGCCAGTGACAACTGTACTAGCATGACCTGCCCTTCTGGAAGAGGTGGGAGGGAAAGAAAACCGCATGTGGATGTTTGCTTGTTTGAAATGATTTTTACAGCAATCACTGAGAACTGACATCTTAGGAGTTTCCTGACCAGAGGTTGGCTGACTAATTACTGTTTCTATTACAATCCTGAGATCCACATCGTGAGCGATGAGAGAAGTAAAAATAAAAGCGAATATGCCACTTGGATCCTGTTTGTTTTCTAGTAGATGAGACAAATGACTTTGTGCTCTGCTTGCCATAATCAAACAAATGGTTTTAAAAATACGTGTGTGGGTAGATACACACACACACACACACACACACATATATATCCATACTTGGGTTTATAGGTTTAATCCAGAGAGGTAGGGGGGGTCTTCATCACAGAGCCAATTTTAAATAATTATATTTAAAGAGTAACATAGGGGAAGTCATGCACAGCCACGGAGCAGAAAGGCTCAGTGTGTATTGTAGCTCTGTAATAGCTATTATTTATCACAAATGTGCCGTCTGTTTGTTCACACAGAGTAATGAATGACCTTTCTGTTTCCACAGCTAGACCTGTGCAGACTTCAGCTGATGGGGGTGTAGTGCAGTAGCTATTTATCATGCTTCACTTATACTGATCACTGGTTTAAGCTGCACCACCAGGGAAATGTGTTGGACTTACGTTATGGTTCAATAAAGTAGCTTTTATGGGGTTAACAGCTAAGAAAAGCAGCTACTTTGTGTCCCTGGCTGCTATAATTCAAAATTGTCTTTGCTGGAATTTGAATCAAATTACTGCCAATATTGTCATAAGCAAATTTATCAGCCAAGGACTTGTTTACTGTGTCTTAGCAATGCGGGGCCTGATTTGATGTCTTCCTTTTTTCTTTTTTTTCTTTTTTTTTTTTAATGTGTGTGTGTAATTCCTTTCTAAAGCTTCAGTTTCTCTACATTGATAAATGGGATGGAATATATGAATGAGAACAAGGTAGCTCAGGAGAGGTAATGCATATACATTTTAGCACAGAAAAGGTATATGAGGAAGTTACATTTTTAGCTCCTCATACTGTTCAGAAATTTTACATTAATAATGTAAAGAACAAAAAAGACTGTGTTTGGAAGGGCAGGGGAGGGGTTAAGATGGGGTGGGAGGGTGAAGTGACTTGGGAACAATCAAGGTCTCCTGTTTTGTTCTTGCAGATTGCTCCAATTAGTTATATTTTACTGATGCAATCCTTGGATGTCAGAAGTCAGTCTTTTCCCATGTGGCATGTTAAAAAGCAAAATGCATTATTAATGCTTCAGGTGGGACCTCTGCAACTGTGGTATAAAGTGTTAAATGACATTAATTTAGACAATAATACTATCATCACACTGCTTTACAAGCCAGTAACCCAGCTCTTGTTCCCCCTTGTAGTTTATCTCGAGGAGGGAAGTGGATTATTGCCTTATAAAACAGGCACAATGGTGTAGGTGCTGTTCTCCTGCTATTACTGCAAATGTTTCAGGAATACTGAACAAGAGAGGTAGCTGAACAAAAGTGGAGAGAGATGGAAGACTGCAGCACTCACCCTGTGATGTGAGCTGAAAGCTACAGAATGCATTCACATGTGTAAAGCCATGGTTGGGAATATCTTCTCTGGTGTAGGAACATGGCCCACGAGTCACTCCCACTTCTTTTAGCACAGACCATTGGATTGGAGAGAGACTGAGAGAATTTTGGCCTCGAGGCCAGGCTTGCAGTTGCAGCATCATGTTTGGTCCGGGCTGAATCTGTGCACGGTTAGAGCAGATATTAACGTTGTACCACCTGCCTACTGGCAAAGCTCTATCACCCAGCTTGTTCCTGATCAGCTTTTGTTATTCTAAATAACATTTACAGCTTTGGTGCAGCAAATTCCAGACTCTGCAGGGTGTTTCTGAAGGACAACATGAGGCTGAGACCAGCAAATTCAGCACTTGAGGTGACACAGGGAGCCTTGGTTTTGGAGACACAAAGGAAAGCTGGTGGGCTCTTACCCTTGCACCTTGTTCTGGGATTTGGGGAGCTGGGTAGGTGCTGCTGAAGGGAGGACATGCATGGTAAATTCTCCAGAGGGACGAATTCACTTTTCAAGGTACAAACCACTTTTCTGTTGTCTGGCAGATGAGCATTATGTGGTTTGGCACAAAATACCTTGTAGCAGTGCTTTTTGCATGTGAAATTAATGGTCTCTCTTCTCATTTGATCTTGAACTCCTTTTCAGTAAAAGCCTTTCGATAAAAACCTTTACAGTATTCAGTAAGATAAGTGGTAAGACAGCAGCATTCGATTATTTAACCTTCCCTGTTATTTGGAACACGGTCATGTCCCCTGACATTGGTTAATTACTCTGAAAATTACCTCGGTTATCCAAAACCTCAACTCTCCACACACATCCTGCGTCTCTGTGACATTCACATACCCAAGGTTGTTCTGTATTAGCATAAATATCTGACCAGCTCCCAGAAACTAAACAGGGAGATTTTGGCTCTCATTACATTTACATGTATTTCTGCCAATCTCAACATGTCTGCTGCTTTATATTCATCCATTTAAACTGGTGATTTTTGTATTATACTTAGAGATACCCTGTGCTACATATTGCAGAAGATCATAGTATTATAATATCCCCACCTGAATTTTTGTCCCATCTACCAATGAGCCCTCTTTAATTCACTTGTCAGAAAAAATCCTGATTATTTTCCATTTACAATATTTAAAGTTAAATTGTATTGCTGCTAATACTGCAGAGATATCCAGGAAAGCTAGATAAGAAAGAGAAACTTAAAACTATTTGTTATTTGGAGTGTATTTTAAATGTTCATCTTACTTTTCCTTTGAGTAACTGTTATTTGAAAATAATTTTTGCCTTGTTTTTCAGTAAAAGCATTGGATAATGGTACTACTCTCTGTTTTCAACATTGTTATGTTTGTGTTTTCAAAACCACTGCGAAACAGTTCAGTGACGTTTTGAATTGATGTCTAGGAAGTGTTTGTCTTATTACACCATTCCATTTAATTCTGCATCAAAAGAAATAGGGAATTAAGAAGGAACAGGAATATATTGGTATTACTAGGTTTTGTCTCAGAAATGTTGTACATGTTGCAGTTTATCAAAACATTTCTCAGCGTATGTAAGGTGGTTTGCATGAAGCAAAATATTCTATATGTTTTTTAGATCCCATCAGAAATTACTCAAGAGAAAGTAACATGCAAGATTTGTGGGAGAATATAAAGCATTCTATTGATGGATCTGAGGGTGTGGGAGGATGGAGAGGTAATTTGGAGTGATAAAGATGAAAAATTTATTTTGAAACCTCAGTATGATTGGAATGAGTGTTTTACTTCTTTCCCCATAAGTAATTATAACAGGAAAAATACTTATTTGCCATAAGGAGGGAGCCATGCTCCCTTGGCTTTTTGGTGGTTTGGCTTATTGGAATGTTTGGAGTTTTGTGATTCTGTTGTCTGTTCACACCCAAACCACTTAGTGCTAGAGGTGCCTCTTATTGTGAAGGTCACACCCTATGTGTGCAATTATACTTTGAATAGTGTATCTTGATTGTTAAATGCATCTTGATTGTTATTTTTCTCCTACTGGCATAAAAAATGAACTGGTAATCTATAAATTTGTTGACTTAACAGCAGTTAATAAGTGTTTTATGTGGATGAATTGGGTTGTCCTACAAGTGATGCTTAAATATGTAAGTGGGTTTGGAAGTGGGTTTGTTTCAAAATAATTAAAGAACATGGGGCTGCCACGTTCCTGCTTGGGTTGGTTTTTTCTTTGTAATACCTTAGTAAATAAGCTGAATTCTCTGGAAAGACATGTGCATTGTAAACAGGGCAAGCACCTCAGTAGATTTAGAACTGTACTTTCACATCCTTGATCATAGTTATTTTCAAAATAGTTTGAAATCAAGGGAGCTTTTAAATAAGGAAATGAACTTATATTCATGTTGTATAATTTAGGAGGCAGAGTGGTGTTACCACCCTTGTCAGACTACAGAGAACATATATACCACTGGATCTTGTCCTCAGAAAGTTGGCCCCTGCTCACTGCCAGTCCTCTCTCTCCTTTCTCACAGCTGGGTGACAGAGCAGAAATTTTGGAGTGATTGCAGAGGGTGGAAACCACAATTCTCGCTGTTCTGGCTCGTGGACTATTGGCCAGAGACCCTCCCTAAACGTGGAGATGACAGCTGAAGGTTTGGTAGGCTCTTCTGCTCTCCTGGAGATGTCAGGGCTGCCCCAGAGCTGGGAGAAGGGAGCAGCACTGGTCCTTGGCTGCTCCGTGGTGTGCGGGCTCTGGCTGGCAGCAGCAGTTCATGTTTGTATTCACAAGCCAAGTCACGAACCAGAGCCCTGGGCTTCTGGCCCATCTCGCCATTTCCTCCTGCATCAAGCTGAGGGACAGTGCAAGAACATCCTAAGCCTTGCACAAGGACAACAGTCAGCACAGCTCTGAACTTGGAACTGTGGTGGCTGGGAGCGAGGGTGTTCCAGTCCTCTGCCTGCTGCAGATCAAAGAACCTCCTCCTCCTCCTCGCTCCTTCCTGAGCTGAGCTCAAGAGTTCAGTTATTCATTGCTGAACAATAGGACAGTGAACATTAAACATGTCATGTTTTTTGCTATTCCCACTTGGTCTGTACAGTGAAATGTGAGAAGGTGGTGGGGATGGTTAGTTATTTCACAGAGCCAGGAGAATAGATGAGGAACAAAGTCAATTCCTGCTGTGGTTCTCTGTGGGAAGTATCAGTTATAAGCAGCTTAGTCTTGGTCCTAAGCGCCATGGAATGGGATCTGTTACTACAGTAGGACCAGAGAGGATTCCATTACTGAAAGCAGGGAAAAAAAAGTACCTTTGTTGTATCTGACAGCAATGCAATGAAGTTGCTGTGTAAGAATTCAAATAACAAACATGGTATTTTCTACCACCTAGTAAAAACACCATGGAAAAAGGTAGTCTTCTAAGATAAGTAATGTATTATGTTTTGGTTTTCTGCTTTTCTCTAAATCAACTGCGATTAAAAAAAAATCTTTTTCTTTCTGAGTAGGTGGTATCTATTAATATTTTAATTGCGGTGAGGTTTTAACTCCAATCAGCAATATTGTTACTAGCTAAAAATGCCTGACCGAGTACGTAAGGTCCAGGAAGACGAGTTCTATTCCCTCAGCCTCTGTGCTTTTCTTTACATTGGCTTCAGGATGCCCACACACAGCTTTCAGATGAGAAGCCATTAGATGGGCTAATGGGGCATTGAACTAACCTGAGGCAATGTACGTAGGGAAGGGCCTCTCTCTTAACATCTTATTAGAACTCCCTCAAGTATTGCAGGAGGGTAGAGGTAATTAAGCTAAAAATGCAAATAAACATGATGTGACCATTTTTATGCCAAGTGACCAGCTAAAAATAAATATCTGCTTGGCATAAGTTGTTTCCATGGAGCAGGGTAAATACCAGTTCACTGCTTGTGGCAGGGTCGTGATCTCCTGCTGTGGCCCAGATTGAAAGGTGAAGATTCACAATATTTATCCTTTCAGAAAGTGTCTGGGGTCCTGTTAGAGGAAAGAGAAAAAGATGGACAATTTGGTAGGTTGTTCAAGTCATCTTCCCACATTGGGCCAACTGCAGCAGAAGGGGGACAGCCGTTATCAGTGCTGGCCCTGTGAGGACAGTAAAAATGAATTGATGGCTCTACTCCAGTTCTTAGTAGAGCAACTTGTTCTAATTGTGCCTCTTTGTAGACTCTACAGAGCAGAAATGTTTGGCAGAACGTAGAGGATTAACTACTGTTATGCCACTGAAAATCCCTGACTCTGAGGAGGGCATGACGCGCACGTTCGAGGCAAGACTGTCATGCAACAGCTTGTCTTCCAAGCTCAGCATCAGTTGAGAGTGAAATCAGTCAATCAGTTTTCACAGGCAATACAGCATTCTCCTTAAACCTGGTCCTCCATACACCAGTGGAAGTTTTGCCACTGGCATCCATGGTTCGGGAGTTAAAGAGCTTTCATTTTAGTCATGACACAACTGCTGATATTGGTGAATGAAATCACCTTGTGAGCCCCTCATGAAAATTACTTCATATATTTCCTCTGTTTGTGAGATCCCTGTCTTCTCCTTGGGTCTCTAAGGATTACAGTGCTGATGGTGAGCTGGTTTGTTACTGCATTGGTTTTGAAGAGGAATGGTCTTCCTTGTAGCTCAGCCCTTTCCTGAGCAATTGAAAGATCTATGCAATTTTTCCTGCACTCACACTCTCAAGCATGCCAACTTGTGATTTGGGCAAGTTGTGTTTACATCAAATTTCATTCTCTCAGGAGGTTTTTCATTCAGCAACTGTCTAGCACAAGTTCACAGCAGAAATTTGCTTGATGCCGAGTGCCCTTTCCTCCTGTTGGCTTTAAAACGACTTATGGGTACTAAGCTTCTTGCAGGATCATGTGCCATCATTTATTTTACACAACAGTCTGTTTTACATAATAAGATTTACAACATCAAAGACAGCAAGAATGTTCTTTTTAAGAAAGAGAGTGTGAACCCCTTACATGCTTAGGAAAAACATTCATATCCTGTATGTATTTTTCACATACTGGAATGCCTGCCATTTAACAGTGTCTAGGGATTTAAATGAAAGCTGACAACAGAAATATCCTAGACATACCTCTTTTTTAAATACCTTTAACTTCTTTTAGCTGCCTGTCTTCTGGCTTTGCTTTGTCACAACAAAAGCCAAAATCTTAGAACTAGTTTGCTTACAGGATTTCCAGGGTACTCCAAATAATTTCTGTGCCTGGTGGAAACTCAATAAAGATGTGCGAGAGCGCTGTCAAATACGCACCGAGGAGAAGACATCTGGCTCTGTGGGTTTTTCCCTCTCAGTGAAGCAGTTGCACTGCTATTGACTGGAAATCAGGCAGATCCTGGCCCTTTCCTTTCCAGCTTTGGCCCAAGGAAGCAGCCATGGGGTACAGACTGTGTTTCACTGATCTTATGGGTGCTGCTGAAAGGGCAGGGGACCCCAGGGATGTGTGTGGAGGGCAAGGTGGGGAGGGAGAGCTGCCCTGCCTCGCCCTTGTGAGCAGAGACCTCGTCCAGCCCATTTGTCAGGTAACGCTTTCTTGCACAGCAGTGCAGGGGAGGCTGGAACAAATCAAGGAGTGTGAGTAAGATGCTTGCTGATGAAGTGTTAGGACCTTCTCTTATTCCCAAAAAGAAGACAGTAACATACAAAGAGTGGAGGAGGTGGACCTGTAACCTGTAATGTCTGTGGACCAGGGGGTCAGGAAGAACCACTACACAATGCAGGGATTTTATAAGTTGTTTAAAGAGCTGTTTTGGTGAGCAGTAGGAGTAAGGGGTTAAAGTTAAGTGCAGAAGTCAGACCAGTTGATTAAACCAAATAATTATCAATATAATGCTCTGTAAAAATTTTAGACTTCCCATTCACTGGAGTCCTTTAAAGTCCTTTGCTGTTTCAGTGTCCTCTGTCATGCTTCTCATAACCTTGTGAAACGGGCTGGCTCTGCAACCTGAACAGACTTTCTGGCAGCTGCGGTACCCCAGAATTGTGCATTTTGGGATTTTGTAGCAAAAAGAGATCCATGGCAAGAAAGATCTTAATTTTTTTCTTTCTTTCGTAATTTTTAGACGATTTCAGTGCAAGAAACCACTTATTCTTGCTACGTGGCACATAGTTGTAGGGTTAACTAATTTTGTTAAGATCTAGAATGTGCTTTTAAATATACTCTGGAGAAAAATTTTGCCATGGCAGGCAATGAAGATGATGAACTAATCAGTTGTCTTTGTCACTGGTTTTATGATTCATTTTTTATGGTGCTGTGTCTTTATGAAATCATATGAAATGTATGAAATTGTCCTTGTTTGCAAGACTCTTTTAAAATGTTTTGGAATTCTTATTTGCAAGCCGTGTTTCAGCTATAAATACATTGGCAGATTAGAATTTCATTGCTGCAGTTTTTCCTAACTGCCTCAAGCACAATCTTCATGCAAATGGAGTAATCCCTTTGCTTTGCAGTCTCTAGGTCAAAACTGGAAGAATGTTTGCAGGGACCTGACTGCCTTCTTTAGCTGGCTCCTAGAGAAAACAGACAGACAGTCACTGGAACAGCTCGTGACATATGTTTGGCAGCAGAAGTACCCCTGATTCCAAGTTTCAGATTATACTTCTCAGCTATGGCTGGCCCTCTTCCTGGGCACTCATTAGCTTTTCTTTTAGTCATTTTACACCCAACAGAGGTAGTCTCCTTCTGCTGAGATTTTCCTTTTACTTTTTTTTTTTTCAGTGCAGAAGATATGATCTCTCCTGTGTAGTGGTGGGAATGTGTTGGGGTTCCCTTTGGCTGAAAGGGTGGCTGGCAGAAAACACGTACATTTATTCTTAGCTAAGAGGGATGTGTGAGCTGGGGGGAACAGCCCAGGAGAAATCTGAAGTGCATCAGGAGCCTTCCTCTGCACTACGTGCAGCCTCAGCTCTGCCTGCTGCCGTGGAGTCAGGAGTGTGCCACCCCTCTGTCTCAGACACCCATGTACACTGACCCAGCCTTTTGTGCTTGAGCAGCAGATTGCTCTAGGACCATATGGGTGCTGGCCCCTTTCCTGACGTGGGGTCAGCTTGATTCCTGGCTGCAGCATCCTCTGTTTCTGGAGAGCAGGACCAGGGTAATGGAAACCACCCGGAGCATTTAAAACCAGAGAACGAATAGCAACAAGAGAAACCTTAGAATGCAGAGAGGTGACTGGCTGAGGTAATTTAAGATAAAAAATGGCTCTTGTCTAGCAGCTCCTTTATAACACATAGTTACTGTCTAGAATATCTCAGGAAACCATTTTGTATTCTGCTAGTGTAAACCTAGATAGCAGATTTATCTATAAAGATTAGGAGTTATTTGGGAAAGTTTCATTTCATTGTTGTATTAAAACCAGAACATTCCTGTCTCTTTGCCATCTAACTGTTTTATATATTAAACTAGTTACTTTAGTGAGGCTAAATTAAACAATTATTAGTCAGACTGCGTATTTGAGTCTCCTTATGGCATCAAGATAAAAATCCAGTCATCCCACATTTTATGCTCTTCCCTTCTCTTCCCTCAACTCCCCCAAAAAAGATTTAGGTTGTTTGGTTGTTTGTATTCTTTGAAGAATACGAAGGTTTTGCACTTCAGACAAACCCATTTCCTTTTTTAATGGGAAAAGCTCCAAGCACTGCTTTTCAAACAGAAGGAGAAAAATTATTTTTGCAGACTTCTGTTGAGCAGTTTTGGACAACACCCTTTAACAGGAAAGCATGGACTGTACCAAATTTCTTCAAGATGAAGACAGATAACCTTCCTGTTTTAAATTACTCACCACAATTAATGGTTTGAGATGATGATAGTAATGTATAAGTGATTTTATCCTTTTACCGTTTTTATATGAATGAGCTTAGTGCACTGTGCCACTTGAAGTTCGCTATTGAACTTATGGTATTTGAACTTGGAAGTTTTTTTTGTAACAAAGAAGGGCAAAGACACCAACTCCTCATGTAAAAACATTTGAAGGAATGGGCCCGAGAGCAGACCCAGTGTTAAGTCAGTGTTGAGAATAATGGATTTAAGCATAGGTTAAAAGAAGGCCAGATCTTCAGTTAGAGATGATTGTCTGGGCCCTTAAGGAAAGAAGTGATGGAATTAAAGGGACAAATATTTAGTTGAGCTGCATGAAAATGGTTTGAACTTACTTAAAATCTTTTCATTTTGTATCTGCTGATGAGTGTAGGTCATAAAACTATTTCAGGAATGCAAACTAAACATAACCACAACTTTACAAACTAAATATGACCACAACTTTACAAAATATCAAAGCATTTTTGCATGTGGAATCATGCAGTGTGGTCTGGGAAAGGATATAAATGCCTCCTTATTTCTAAAACATTTAGTTTGAGGAACAGTAAGTACTAAGTACATGTAGGGCACACTGATACAGGGGGACATCCACATGGTATTGCAAGGGCAGAGGATCTGTATTTCTTCTTGCTGTTCTGGGTATTCAGGGCTGTGGTTGACTAGACAGGGACAGAGCCTAAAACTTCCATCTTTGCCCAATAGGATGATAAATAATTTTGTGACACCTTTTTCATAGTCCTATAGTAGAATAACGTGATTCAGCGCTTGACCAACTTCCCAGTGTCTGCCAGTTTGGCAATTTTAATCACAGTGATAAAGGATGAGGTCAAGATTGCAAGACATGCAGAGAATGATTCGAAGATGAAAGTGCTGTTATTGAAAATTTTCAGGATTTCAGATTTAGAAGAAATTGTTTTGTTTTATTAAACAGAGACTGGTAGCTGTATGGGCCCAAGGCAGCCAGAAACTTCTTACTAAGAACCAGTTCTGGGGGGAGTCAGCTTCGCCTCCAGCATGTTCTTGGTTCATCATATTCCATGGATGATTCATCAAGGACAGTTCTTGCTTTCAGTTAGTTTAAAAAAGAAAATTAAACATCCCAGCATCACCACCATTAAAATGTGTTATATGATGCTCAGATACGCGTGTTTTTAGAAAGAGCATGTAATTTTTTTTCCTGATATCTGGATTTCCAGAACCTAATGCTAACCTCCTTTCCCTTTCCTTTCCTTTTCTTGTCTTGTTTATTTGAACGATGAGTGCAAAGCAGAAAATAGCTTTCTGGCAGTAAATGCTCTCTGGCATTGGAAAGTATTTGATGGTTAAGTTAAGAATGAAAAATATGGGGTTGGAATATGTGGTGGTTGAGCTGCTCTGCTGGCTGGGCACCTTCCTGGATGGCCAGACGTGTCTTGCTGCCATAGATTTATAATGTGGCATTTCTGCAGAAGGGGGAAGAAAATACTTCTTCTAAGTAGGGAAGGGAGAGGCTTTGAAAAAGAGAAGCTGTTTTTGCTTGGATTTTAGATGCTTTCTGAAGTCATAATTCGTTTCTTGCCTTCTAAAAGACACCACCGCTGAATAAAGGAGTGATACCTCAGAGACTGCCTTGCATGGCACTTCCTTCTGCAGAGTTCACTGCTGTACCAGAGCTTTCCTCTTGCGTGTTTGGAGCGTGTCTGGCCCAGGGAAGCCCAGTGCTAATGGAGCCATATAGGCCACAGTACATTAATAATATTAATGCCAAGCTACCACATCTGCGTTATGTTTCCTGTGCTGTGGAATTGCCCTCTTAGCCAGATAAGTGCCTGCTTTCCACTTTCCATTCCCTGCAAAAGTGAGATTCGTTTCACTGCTCACTAGCTCAGAGAGAGGCTTTGAACATGAATTTCTCCTGCAATTGCCACAGTGGGACAGCCCTCGCATACCAGTGTAATTTGCATTGCTGTCTGAGGACACTTCCACGGTTTAAGCACTTCAGGAGCCACCAAAGCAATTTATGCACTGGGCAGCCAAGTGTGCTCTTTCCTGTACCCTGCTGTGCAGATCTCCCTACAAAACAGAAAGCCTGTGTGCTGCCCCACCTTTCTCCTTCAGCCTCCTCCCCAGCTACACTTGTTGTCTCTGGAGACACCTTTCAACCCAGAGCTGTGTGCAGAAATGCCCTTTGCTCCTGGAGCAATCTCCCTCTCCTTGGGGCAGCCGCTGGGGAGCATGGGGGTGTGGGGAGCAGGGAGAGTGGTCCCTCTCTGTCATGATCAGTTTAGTGCACACTGGGAGCTATAAAATGGTGCTGGTGATGGCCTTGCACTCCCACATAGGCAGCCTGACCCAGAACGTTTCCCGTGGAAGAAACTTGTGCTTAATTTAAGTGTCAACTTAGACACCCACCATCTCTTTGTTACTAAATACATAGCTAAAGCCACTGTAAACTTGTTCTGTGTTTTGGGACTGAAATGCAGCTTATTTTTAGCCTGAAACTGACTTTGGTGAAGAACATCCTTCCTACATCAGCCTGTTTGCAGAGCTGTGGCTGAGCAGCTAGAGGAAAAAAGAATGTGGTGTTTCCCATGAGTGACTGCAGTGACAACAGGAGCACTGCTAGGGACCAAGATACAGTGGGGCAAATGATAGTGTGTGATTTGTTTTGTTTGATAGGAGAAAGGTAGATTTAGCAAGAGGAAAATAAATGTAAAGGTAACATTAGTTTACATGGAAATAGTGTCTTCTTATTGCATGGATACTTGCTATTTTATAGCAATAGATGCCAAGCTAGTACTTATAGCATGGGTAGCATGATTTATATTCAGGGGCCTAGCAACTGGTACTGTTTTAGGAAGAAAAAGCATATGCTTTTAATATGTTAAAATATGTCTATGGTTTTAAAATACTCTTGCTCTTCACTCTCTGTGTGCTTCTCCCGTATCTTGTTTCCCAAATTCCACAAGATCCAGCCATCTGGCTTTCTCATTATCTGGCCCATTGTATATTGTTAGTCTACTCTTCTCTAAAGAAGCAGAGACAAAGAAATTCGTTATTAAATTTAGTGTCGTTATTCATTCCCTATTTGGAGTTAGATTTTAGTTTAGTTTGTGTTTCTTTACGTGTTTCTTGGTCCTGCCTGGTTGTACTGTGTCAGTGCCTGGGGATGATTGCTGGCTAAGTGTGGAGGAAAGTCTGGGGTGTTGGTTTTTGTTTGCTGGCTAAACCTGGGAGTTTTTTGCCCTTTGTGTAGTAGGAACATGTGGTTGTGCTGAGGTTCAGCAGCTGCAGATGGGCCAGCCTTGGGGCTGGTCTCTGTGTGCAGCCACCTGTTCATTTTCAGGAGCTGTGGAGGGAGTGCCCAGAAACTTTCCTTGTGACTTCCCTCTGCAGGGACACAGCAGTGACAGCAAGTGCCTGTGCTGAAGGCTGTGGGGCCCTCCTTTACTGCAGGGAAGGGGGAGTAACAGCTGTGATTTAAACCCTTCAGAGCAGGTGGGATGGGTCCTGGACTGAGCCCGCCGGGTTGACGCAAGTGATGAGGGCTTATCAAGAAATCCAGAAGTCTGCTCTGCTTTGTTATACCTGAATGTCTTAAAAATTCAGGTGCTATTTAGAGTCTGCTTGTAAGGACTGAGTGGGCTGGGTTGGATGAGAGCATCAGAGCATGGAGTGAGGGCAGAGCCATTCCTATCTCCGAGCATCCGAGCTCTGTTCCACATCAACTGGAAGGGGCCCGGTGTCCTCAAGGAAGCACAGGAGTCAAAGACTCGGAGAAGTTAGCAAAATCCGTTGACATTAATCCAAATTAACCTTTGAACATCTCACGTTTTCTAAATGCAGTTTTTTAAATGGCAGCAGACAGCGGTAAATGATCTTGTTTAATATCTCTAGCTTCGGTGAATGTGAAACATTAGTATGAAATCTCCTTATTGTTATAATAAATATCTGGTTTAGCCTGATAAGAGGTGAGATGGTTCATAAAATGCTGGATGAGTAAGCCTAAAGAATCTGTTTAATTGAATCTTCTTTCTTACAATGTCAGAGTAGTCGAAAATAGAGGTCTGGGGAATTGTGGTAAAACGCTGCTTTGGCATTTTCTCATTGGTGAGCTGGGCTGATTATCCTGTTCCATGTCCCCATGAAACCAACTGAAGACAAGTCACTCTTAACAGCAAATGAGGCATTTTCATATAAACCTTTACTGTACGAAAATGTGTGTGAGTTGGGAGGCACATAGCTTAATTTCATAGGTCAAATAAGGATGTGAGGTTGGATTTAACCATGCTGTCTGAAGTAGCAGGAAATGTGTTTCTTAATGTCACCATTTTTGCTTTTCTTTTAGAAACTGTTATATTGCATAGGGAACATTTAGCAGTTGTGTCTCTGAGTCCCTGTTGTTTACTGATGTGACCTTTTATAGCTTTCAATGTGGTGGGGCTTTTTTTTCCCCATGTAAAATGAAGCTTAAATTTAAATTTCCTTTACCACTCACATTGGCATGGCTCTGTCTTACACAAGCTGAACAAGTATCCCTGCCTCAAATGAGTAATCTGCTGGAGCCAGTAATATCAGAAAAGGCTCTGAAAAAGGTTAGTACATGCTATGTTCAAATATCCACACTGCATATACAAGACCTTTGGTTTAGGTGACAAAGCAAGGAGATAGAAGCACAAAAAAAGTGTGATTAGCTATCAGGAATTTATAAACCCTAAGCACTTCAAAGCAGGTTAACAGATAGTTAAGAGGATCATAAATCTTGTGCCTAAACACCCATATTATATTCACCAAATACAAAGAAATGCTTATTTCTTCATGCATAGGTCTGAGCTCTGACCTACAGATTTCTGAGAGTTCTTGGAAGTTACTTCTCATTTTATGTCATGATCTTACTATTTCCTGCCATGCTGCAGCTTTCTCATCATCTGGGAAGAATCATGTCAAGCTGTCAAACAGACTAATTGGTTTAATATTTTGCAATTCTTTCACTTGAAAACTGTTTCTTAGCTGGTGATAAAATCACTTTTGTTTTAAATGTTAGTGCCTTTGACAGATAGAAGTATTAGATACTTTGATAGGATTTTCAGAATCGCCTGTGGGTTTTGGACATTTAATTCCCATTAATTTCTGAGAGGTTCTTTGCTTCCCTCGGGACACTCTCAAAATCTCAGCCTTTGTAAACCTTCTGGAAATGGCTGGTTTTAAAATCTTTTCAGTTTCAACTTAGTGGCAAATCTGTTTCTCACCCAGTTTCTACAGCTATAAATGGAAGGTAGGGCTTTTTCTTGGAGCACTGGGCAAGGGAGGCAGCCAAAACAAGCAGAAATAGGATCACAGTGACAAACCTCACTGAGATCCTGACGCCTCTTTGGGAGGGAGCTCTGTTTGCTTTTGCAGCCCTTTGGGCAGAGTGCACATCCTCTCCTCAACATGAGCTGCTTTCCACCGGGACTCAGGGGAGGAGGGAGAGGGCTTAGAGGCACAGAAATCACCCAGCAAGGACGGCTGTGGTTCCAGTGCTGTGCTGCCCCTCCCCATCTGCCTGTGCAGGGAGGCGTGCAGAAATTCCTGGTGGTCTTGCTAAAATGTGGTGGTGGAAGAACAGGGGTAGATCCCAGTCCCCTTGACTTGTTGTGTTTTGTATGTTGGAGCACAACAGAAAGACACTCAGCTGGAAGGCTGCAGCTCTCAGAAAAAGGGCTGGTATTTGCTACAAAACCTTCCTTACAGTTTTGTCTGGAACGTAAATCTTGAGGAGCTTAGTAAATTCTGGGTTAAAACTGGTGAGTGAGATCAGAGGCAGACAATATGGCCTGTGAAATCTGGGCTGATAACTGTGAGGAAGCAGAATGTGTAGAACAATGGGGCTGGAAGCAGGCTGGGAGCACGGAGCCAGCTGCGCAGCCTTGGGCGAGCCTGGGAGTTGAGATACACGTGATGAAAGCAGCCTGGTCCAGTAGGGAAATTCTGCCTGAAAACTTCACTTCTGCCCTGAAATCATCAGCCTTCATCTCTGTGTTGCTGACATTTCTTGGCTTAACGGTTTGACTTGTCAGTAGCAAAAGACAACGTGAGAAAAAACATCTTGCAATTCATGTTGTTCCTTTGCGTTCATTCAAAATGGCTGCTGGGCAAGGGAGAGAAAGTCTTTTTCCAAAGTTTAAGAAAGGGAAGCACAGCAGAGTGGCCCTGGGTCATGCTGTGTAGTCTGGCTGTGTTCAGCCTTAGCAGTGATCCTCCAGGAGTTGCTCTGGAATGCCTGAAGCTCCTGAATGTTTTCCTAAATGGGCCTTTTCCTCATCACAAGGAAGGGTGTGGAGACAAAAGTGACCTTTGAAGTGGTGTTGGGGTTGCAAAAAATACATTGCTGTTGATCAGAGACACCGTTGTAAAAATACAGAGCTTCCAGTGTGCTGTCTTCGTTTTTCTGACTTGCATTTGTCTGCTGGTAATAAAGTCCTGTCCTTTGTCTTCAGAAGCACCAGAGAGATGTGCAGTATGAAAGGAATGATCCTAAGGCCACCAAAGAGCCCCGTTTTTTGTTGTTGTTTATACCAAAGTATTATGTTATACTATTGGCAAAGTAATTTTCAGCTCCAAGTGAGACAAGATCAGTCACAGTGGTTTTCACAAGATTGATGTGAAGAGCTAGAGTGGTGCTAATTAATCAGAGATGGGGAGAGCGTGTGCCTGCATACTCAATTAGTGTAACATTTCCTAAATTGGAACGGAGCTCTGCCATACAGTAATACTACAGCAAAGCCTGAAGGGTGCAGGGATACAGTTCGTAATGAACCACCTTAGCTCGTTACTTGAACGCTTGAACCCCGAGACACCACGGAGTGCTGAGCCCACAGTGATTTTCTGTGGTAGGTGCTGCAGTGCTGGGAATTGCCAAAAATGCTGGAAAGGCAGCATTTCCTTTTATTTAGATGATGTTATATAACCAGGCTCCTTAATAATATTTTTGCTTAAACAGAAAGAGGACTGAGTGTTTGTTACAGTAAATCATCTTTGACATAAACAATACTTAGTTACGGCTGCTTTTCACTGTCCTTTGAAATCCAGTCTCTTTTAAGAAAAACTGCAGGTTGTGAGAGCTGCTACAATGCTATAAATAACAATAAAGTGGTAGTTCCAGATTTGTTTCAATACTGCACATGGAAGCTTAAAAATGAAAACTGATCTCTAATGTAAAAAACGTGTAGATCGTAAGATAGAATACTTTCTGTGCTTAATACCTGAAGGAATTTCACTCTTAACCTCTAGTATTTGTATTTGTTTGTTCTTATGTTACAGCAAAGGTACTTTTTTCCCTATAGGTAGAAAAACCTGTAAGCCATTGTGACCTGAAGCAGCAGAAGATTTTTGTTAAGTCTTTGAAAATAAACTGATTTAGTGGCATAGCAGCTTTAATTTTATCCAGATTTGTAGTTTACATCAGGCACAGCTGTTGAGTAAACCTGCAGAATGAATTAGAAACGGATTAATGAAGCTCTGAGACAAATACATCAGAATATTTTAAACAGTTCTCAAGGAAACAGTTTTATTTAATTTTAGTCATGTAATGGCTTTATACTCTGAGCAAAATAAAGTAAAACAATAGACCCAAATTCTAAATTGACAGCCAACGTATAATTTTTCCACAGGCTTTTGAAGTATGCAAAACCATATAATTATTTTCTGACTAGTGAAATTGGTTCATAGGGCTTATGAAGAAAAGGAGCCCTCCCTAACAAGTATGGTGTGTGGCAGCTGGCCTGATACCTGCTGCACCATTCCACTGGCTGTAAAACCAGAGGTAACAGTCCAATTCCATTTGTAGTTATGCTGCTGTAAATCTGGAGTAAGTTCGTTGGTTTGATCCAGCATTAGGAACCTAAGTTCCTTTTCCTCTCTCAGACTCTCTCATTTCAGGCCACGTTCAATGCAATGTAGTGTGGATGAACTGTGTCTGATATCTTTGATCTCTGAAGTCATGAGTAGGTCACTGATGTTTGATTCTTGAAGGGAAAGGACTCAGTTCAGCAGCTTGAGAGGGGGTGAGGAGGGGTGATACATGCTGATAAATTTATTCCACTCAAGAAATCCTTAAGCTGATTGTGTGCCGCCTTGAAACTCCTGCCTTGTTTCTGCTGAAACAGTCCTTGAAAACAGGAATTTCTCCCAGGTTTGCTGGAGAAACCTGGGAACTAGATTCTCTCTTAGACTTTGGGTTGTTGTTGCAATGCTCTGATCATGTGTCACTCCTGCGGCATGGCTGACACAACAGGAGCTGCCAACAAATTTAAGAAAATGCCAGCAGGTTTACTGGTCTTAATCATCCTGCTGTAGTTAAACTGCTGCAAATCTCTTATAATTCAGAATGTCCTGCTTTTTGCAGATTGGCTGAAGTGTTACTACTCAAGAATTTAATTTGGCAGGAGGAAGACTGTACCTGTGTGGAAGGAGTGTTGGCCTCCCACTGACAGACAATTTTGCCGAGTTGCTCTGGAGGATGACTGTTGAAGCTGGCTAGAGATGGATTTATTCTTTGTTCTGCTTATTTGTGGCTTGGTTTTGTATGCTTGCTCTACAGTTCCTGTAAGAAGTTGAGAAGGGATCAGGAATGCTTAACAAAAGAGCAGGTACTTGGGAATATGGATAGAGCAGTGTTTGTAAGAAATAATTATCCTTGCCTTACATTGAGGCAGACAAGGTATGCTCTTCACCTAACCAAACACAGGTCAAACTGAGCTTAGCTCACTCTTGAGAGATGAGAAAAGCCTGTACATGTAGTTAAATTCTGATGCAGTGGAACAAATCCTCTGGTTGATGTTCCAGAGTAGATTGTTATTCTAAAAATGCCACTGAAATTGGAGAGTAGATATAGGAGTCTGTCTTGGCCTACCCTTTCTTCAAAATTGGTTAAAATTTGAATTGCTCAGAATTTCATGACCTTTGGCCATTGAGCGTGGCTTGTCTGCCTCAGAGCGGCCAGCTCCGTGCCCTGCAGAATCTCCTAGAGCAGCATATACTTTTATTTTCTCATGGCAGTTAGTTGGCTATGCTTAAAGTCAGTGTGAGTAAAGAGAAATAAAATTCAAGTCAATAAAATATAATAAGTAGCGTCCCCGATACAGGTACAAATGATACTGCTGTACCTCAGTCATGCAGTTGTACAACAGAAAATGCTCCTTAAACAAAATCCTGATCTTTGACAATTTGGAATATGTTTTTCCCATTTCTGTGTGACTTGATGGTTTAGTCTAAAAAAGCTCCCATTCTGTCTCTTAGACTATAATTTGTCAGTCTTTGTTCCTACTGCTTGGAGTCCTGTAATCAATCCCAATTATCTCCGTGTCTCTACAACTGATTTCAAAGGACGATCTCATGCCATACCTAAAGCCACCAGGGTTACCAATTAGATAAAATATTGCAGAGTGGGTTAACATATTAGCAACCTTTGTTCAGAATATTTTTGTGAAGATAATATGAGTTATTAAATGGCTGAACAGAGACACAACTTTTGTTATTAAATGCAGCTGACTCAAAATTGAGATAGGTCTTCTAATTGCATGGACAAACATCCCTGGAAGCTGTTTCTGTTGAAGCCATTGTTCTTTGATCAAAAGGAGTTTGTGGCAGGTATTGTTGTTTTTTATGAGATGGGAAATGTGAGTTGTATGAAATGTGTTACCTTAATGTCATTTGTTATGTATCGATGTTTTCAAACTTTTCAGAATGAAACATGATCCCACAGTAGGCTATAATGATAGGATTGTTTTGGTTTTTTTTTCTTTGTATGGGAGTCACTTATTTCTTGTCTTTTTCTCACTGGTTTAATTTTAGCCTTGGCATTAGCCACGTCATTCTCATGTTTTCAGTGACCTGTGTGAAACAGGGTGATGTTTTAGCCCCCTTTCCGAAGGAGCAGGCAATAACTTCTCATGAACATGGCTCTTCAGGGAGGAAACACCTCAGGCCTTTTTGATCCATGAGAGGAGGAAGGAAAACTAGCATGCTAAAGTCTCACAAATAAAAAATATGTGAAATCATGGACCATTGGCCTGAGCATTTCTCCCAGGTTCTGATGTCATCGTTCCAGGAGCAGCTGTGTCAGGGTTCTGGATGCTCTTTTTGCTGATGGATGCACTGAAGGATGGCTGTGTGCCAAGAGAACCTGGCATGGAGGAGCTTGGGAGCAGTTTGCAAAGTTACCTTTCATGTCCAACATGAGCTAATTCATGTGTAACAGAGCTGAGCGTCCCTTCCCAGCACCTTTCAGGCTTGGGGAGCGAGTTGCTGTTGAGGATCATTTGTGAGTCCCCTGAGCTCATGAGCCTCCTTGTGAACCAGTGTTACCCAACCCGGACACATGAGCTGCCTGCCTGATGGGAATGAATGCTTAGGTCCTGAACCAATGGCAGTATCTGGGATTTTCATTCTCTGTTTACCAGCTGGTCAGAAGCTTGACTGAAAGGCACAAATTAAAATCTAAAGAGAGCCTTAAAGGAAGGGCCAAACAGATAGAGATCAGTGTGGGGACTGGGGAAGGGGATAGAAAGACATAAGACACAACTTGTACTGTCACCCTCAGGCTGCATCTGTTATTGGAAATAAAACTTGGGGTTATCATTATTGTCACTTGTCAAAATGTATGAGCTGACAAAAAGCAATGCTCGTGTCTGTAAACATTTTCAGGATAATGCATCTTCTGTTTCTGCATTAGGACACATCTCTGTTGCTGCAACTTCAGCTGTAGCACAGACACTGAACACGTGAGGAATTGTGTGTAGTCACACCCCTGTTCAACATCATGCATTTCTGTTAATTACTGTTAATCGTAGGTGAATTGAATGCCAGGCCAGCTGTACAGTTTAATTTCTGCCCTCTGTCTGTTTGCAAATAGCATGACTGTGCATATTGAGTCATATTATGGATATTTTATTGACAGTAGCTTTCTTATAACCCTATACCCAGGGCTATGTTTGAGTGGCTTATCACTGGCTGTATATCTACAAAATAAATTAAACACAGTTATTTATAACAAAATTACTTTTTAAGTAAAGCAGTGAAATTATTATGGTATTTTTAATAAGCAAAGTATTTTAAAACGACTATGGCTTCCTTTTATTTTGCAAGTGAATTAGTGTAATTATATGTTTTAGTTACTAAAATAAAAAGACAAATTGCAAAGAATGTTTTTATTCTATTAACAAACTCTGCTAAAATGCTGAGTCTTTAAATGCATTTTACTAAGCAGGAAAGGATGAGGTTAAAATTAAGAGAGAAGGCAAGACATGGGATGTGGTTAAAAAGAGGTTGAATTGGAAGCTAAGACACATCAGTTCTTGGGTAGGAGTTTTGCATGGTAGAGTGTGTGTGGATGTGTACTGACAATCTAATTGGGAATGTGTTGAAAAAATGGCTTTTTATGTGAACTGCTGTTTGCAAAATGTTTATTACATAAATTTTCTTCTGCTTTTGATTAGTGTGTGGATGTAAAGACCTTATTTTATATGTCCTATAATTTTATATAGAAACAACCAAAACCTAAAAGAATTTTACACTGTTTGTGTAATAAATCAGTCCTGATGGTCTTATTTTGATCAGTAATTAAAAACAAAGTTAACTTGGTACTTGATTGAGATGTAAAGATGTTGGTAATTCAATGTTTCCCTCTCCAGAATAGTAAAGTTTTGGATGTTTTGGTTTGTGTTGGCATTTCACAGTCATTCCAAGAAGTTGAATCTTATGTCTATGGGGTTTTTTGTTTGTTTGTTTGTTTTTTTCTCTTTGGATAAACTGATTTTGATTTGTGCAGATAGGTGACATGATCCACATAGATCTGACTGTTTACTGTGAGAGATGTGGGAAGCTGTGTAACTTTTTAAAGCTTTTGGGAGGGGTCTTGGCATTCTGGACTAGGTGGTTGTGGGTGGTTGTGTAGTGAACTCTACAGAACTGCATTGTTGCATAAGGGACTGGATGCCAATATCTTGCTATTCATATAAATTCCAGGATACTCTTGTATAGTCTGAGTCCCTGTGTGGGATGGAAATCTCTCCAGTATTTGCAATGCCAAGAAGTCCTTGCTAATGTTTGTCCTTGGCATAAACACAGGCTGACCTGACAGTAGGTTGGGAATTCCCCTGGCTGCAGGTGAAGCTGATTTCTGCCCAGCCACTCTGGGCTGGCATGTGCTGGATGCCTTCCAGGAGCTCTCAGAGGCTCCTGGTCAGCTATTTGAGCAAGGAGCCTGTGTGGCTGACAAATTGACTTCTGCCCTATTGAAATTAAAAACAAATAAATAATTGCTTCAGGGTGACTGTGTATTGTAATATTAGTAATAAATCCATGGTAAATTACATTTATACGGAAGCAGGGAGGCGCCATGTATCTTTGGTAATTTATATACACAAACTGCCAAGTTACTGAGCTAATGTTAATTTGTGGAAGGTTATCAACCTTGCTCTGCAAGATAATTTAGATTAAACCTTGTACGATTCCAGTGCATTCACATGGAGCTGGGGAAACAATAAAAACATTAATAAAGGAATTAAAAATGGAAATGCTTACGGGAAAGAAAAGGCCCCATACATCCCTGAATAAATCTTGTCCCTCACAGGCTGATTTATTTCTCAGTTCTCATCCTATTCTAGGATATTTTCTATAGTTTTCCAGCCTGTGCTCATCACCATGGTTTTTGAACACTTTCAGGCAGTCCATTAAGTAGCATGTTCATCAGATCATTATACCCTGTCACTGAGGAGAGGATTAAATAGTGATACTGGATCTATTAATCTGAGAAACTGTGCTTCAATTGCAGCAGACTGGAGAATAAATGGAGATGAGTTTTATTGGTGTATGGCCTTGATAGATTATTGGTTCTTTACCTAAATTTGGGGGAGATTTTCCTATTGTATTTGACTTTTTAAAAAATAAAATTTGACAATCCACATACTTATAAGGAGAATTACCTATCTCTTACTAGAAATTATCAAATTACATGTAATAGTTAAATAAAAAATATTAGAACCTGTCTCTCCTGTCAAAGAGAAAAAAATAAAACATCATTATTTAAAAAACACTGTGCAACTAAGCAGTCAGTCTCCAAGGAAGAGGTGAGGAATAGAAAAATTACTGAAATATATTGAGATATGAATACATCTGCTATAGGGGAAAACAGACCAGAAAATTCCATCTCCTGCTAGTTAAAAAGGAAAAAAACTCCATCTGCCAGCACCTGAGATTGGAAGGAACACAAATGAACATCGACTAAAGTTATGATAAAATATTAAAGAAATATTTTAAGCTATTCCCATGCAGCATTCACACTTCACTGCCAGTATCTGCACAGGGACACAGAAGACTCTGTTGCTAGATTATGTCAGCTTGCTGGAGCAAGATGGAAAAATTCAGAAGTTACATAAGGGTTTTCAAACACAGATTCTGCATCCTGGCAGCAAAAGCAACTGTTGGGACTGGTGACATGTGAAGAGTTAGATAAATTTTTAATTCACTAAATTCATTACTTTTTTGAAGGCTTTTGACTACATAATTGAAAGTTTTCCAGAGTGGTGGTGTTATGCAATCTTTGCCTATTTTAAAATATAACAAAGATTTTAGGAAACCAACCTGTTAAAATACTTGTCTTCATCAAGTTACACATTTTTCATTGATACTTACTTTAAAAGCAACCATTTAAAATCTTAGTGGGGAGAAACTAGCAAAACCTGTGTATTCAGCTGAGAGAGATTTGTGGCCAGTTTTCCTGGTGATATTGATAAGATCGGGGTTATAAGAGGAGCCAGGAGGTCTAAAATGCATGTTATGGGAGGGCTGCTGGAGCAGCAGGGGCATCTGCAAGGGCTTTGCACCTGCTTGGATGTGGCTGTTCCAGAGTTTAAAAGGTACAAGATGAAAACGGGAGATTGTGCCATAGTGTGATAGGCTGAGTGCTGGTTCTGTAAGGACTGCTGCTCTTGTAGCAGAGGCAGGACCACACTCGGGCTGTGCTGCCTGGGGTCAGCTGTCCCTGCTCTGTTCCCGACACCCTGTGTTACCAGAAATGCAGGAACTGGGGGTTTGGCAGAGGGTGGTGTGAGGCAAAGCCAGAGTTAATGTGAAATGTTAGAATAGCACCACGGGGGAATGCAGAGACTGCTTCCGGAATGCTGCCGAGGGTAGATGTATCTCACAATGGGATGACATTTAGGGGGTGCGTTGTGTGTGCCTGCTTTGCAGCAGAAACAAAAATACAGAAAGAACAGAGCAAAGTGCAAGCTGAGGAAGTGCATTCCTTCAGTGCATTGCTCTGCTACCTCTTTCTTTAATTTGTTTAAAGAAACTTATACTTCGTTTATCTTCTGGTTTTACTGCAGCAATTAGCTCAGCCCCACTGTTCTCTCCAAAAGTGCTTGTGATGAGCAGTTAATTAGGAAATCACTTTATCACAGGTTCTTAAATGCAGTTTGTTGATTGACCAATGACAACATACAGATAATTACCTGTAACACTTTCTGATTTATCTTGTTTTACGGTGAGCTACATTTAATAATACCAACCTTGCTTTGCCTCCAGTCCTCTAGAGACTTGTTTCAGTAATCATTGCTTGCAGATACAGCTCATTCGTGCCCTGATTCACACCCATCAGCCCCAGAGAGGTCAGGCCTTTCACATTTGTTTTTTCCATTTGAAGCAAAACAATATGTTGATAGAGAATATGAAAATGAAATACTGCAGAATTTGTGTGTGAAGGCTGCCCATGGGAGCAAGGGCTTTGCCTCACAGCTTCTGGAGAGTTTCCCTCAAGGAAACACTGCTGCCTCAAGATGATAGGGACTACTTTCCTTCTGCTAGGTGATCCAGTTTGGCTGAAAACTTGAAAAGCTGCTTTTGACCAGTTTACATCCTGAAGCACAGATCAGGCTGCTTAATTTCTCAGGCTGATGATTCTGTCCACCTGTCTATCCTCACAAAAATCTTTGCACCTGCTGGTGTGGCTCCTGAATGTCATGGGATGGGAAAAGCAGGGTTAGGAGTGTTCAGTACACTGCAGTTTGACAAATTTCGTGAAAATCAAAGGCAGGGTAGAGAGGCACAGCTCTGTTGATGCCTCTCCCTCAAAGGAAGGGTGCTGCAGGGATGGTGCTTTCATTAGACACCAGCAAATCCCCTGGGGAGGCAGCTGCTGCGAGTGCCTGGACTGCGGAGTGGGGGAACCTTAAATCAGATTACACACACTGTTAGAATGTGGTGGAGATAACCACAAGATGCAAAATCCATCACAAATCCAAGTTTCATTTCTTTGCTACCCAGCTTCCCATCGTGTGTGCAAGAGTGTGTGCCTGTGAGATGTTGAACACATTTGCTGCAGAAGAGTCTGATCACTTGTCTTTGGTCTCCCCAGGCCCTTATGGGGATTTAGAGGGTTTTATGTTGCATAATCAAACCTCTTCCAAGCAGACATTAGTGGAGAGGAAGTGGGAAATCATCCTGTGATGAGTTTTACTCATGAAATTTCAGAAGTGCTCCTGCCTGCGAGTGCCAAGTGAGGAAAACTCCCTCTATTGCCATGCATTGCCTTTGGGTAGCAGTGACAGAGATGACTGACCGCTGGGTTTTCTGGGAAAGAAAAGGGCACTATCAGGGAAGATACTGGAAAAATTAATTAGAATACTAAATGAGCAAATATTTTACTGTCATTACTTCAGCTTTCCTAGGGAAAGAGATAACATTAATTGCCTATCAGAGAAATGGTGGAGGATTATGACAAATTGATACATGGGATACAGGATGAACATTCAGATATGGGAGAAATAAGGCAAAACAAATAATAATAATTTGTGAATGTATGTGTGTTGGAAACAGTTGAAAAATGTTTTCAAAATTTAATTAATCTTATATGTGTGAGCACGCACATGCATTTTTTTATTGGATTAGCAGGGACATCTTTCAGAATTATGAAATACAAGCTGTATTCTCCAATACTGAGAGCTCTTATAATTGCCAGAAGTACAGTAAATGTCCCTATCATTCTCTGGGTTTAATCTCAGCATAATTAGCTCCTTGCACAATAGAGTGTTTAATTTGAATGGCTGCCAAGGCTCATTAAGTGAGAGAAGTAGTTCCTGAGATCTCTGTTGTTAAAATTGGGATTCTTATATGAGAGAATTTTCGCTGGAGGTGTCACAGGGTTCTTTTTGATATTCCAGTATTAATTTTAGGCAGGAAACGAAATATTTAAAGAGATACTGCTGTATCTTTCTACCAGATGCCACAAGTTGGACTTCACACCTTACTCAGAAATGGATCTGTACTCTAGCTGATTTTTCAGAGCAAACTGGGGCAAAACCAGTGTGTAATCAGCACTGCCTTGAGCAGGGAAAGAGAATATTTTTCTAAGGAGGAGTATATATCCATTTTTGCTTGTGTTAATTCCAAAATAAAGATTCTTCCTAATTTGGAGAATAGGAACCCTTACAGTGAATATGACTGTGATTTATTTGTAATAATGAAATCCTTTCATTAAATATTTTCAGTCGTATTTTCCTTGACTCTGATTATCTCTGTTCTGCTTCCCTGAGTTGTTTTCTCACTGCAAAAAACTATTCTCTGATGCCTGCAGTGGGACTCTGGTGCTGACTGAAGGCAGTTGTGTTCCTCCTGTTACCTGACAATTACCTGTGACTCATTCATACTGTCACCCAAATTATAGCACTGTTAGACTGCATTATTGTGATGGAGCTCATATTTCTGGCTTTTTTCAGATTCGAATACTAACAGTGCTACTTCATGTGACCTCTAGACTGTTTGAAATTGGATGTCAAAGGCTGTACGAAAACTTTGTGGAAAAATATCAAAAGCTAGCTGGTGTGTTTGTGGAGTTAGAGGTGATTCTGTGCACTCACGTGCTGGTTTACACCTTTGGGACCTTGTCTGTGTTGCCTGTTGCTTAAGGAGTAAGAGACCTATGTAAATACAAGCTGATGTGAAGAAAACAAGCCTCTCAAAAGCCAACGGACATGTCTGTGGACCCTATTATTTTTCTCGGAGTTTGGATATTTTGTTCTTTCAGAAGTCTGATTTTTTTTTTGAGTAACAGAGAAGGCAGTGTGTTGCTTTATCATGTGCTTTGTGATAGACTTGGGACAGTAGAAATTCTATGATAAAAAAAACCAGTGAAGAATCAGACCCCTCAAGAAAAGGTTTCTTTAACAAGTGTTCATTACTGACAGTGCTGAAGTCTGGAATTCGAGAAAGCTGTACCAGATGTCTTTATGTACCTATCTTGTGTTTCTTGGTAGACTTCTGCTTCCTATCCCTTGAGATTTCACAGCACTAGCCCAAGACTATTGGACATGGTTTCCATTTAAATTACCTGAAAGATACGGTGAGGTTACTCTCGGGGTCCATCCTGGTTTATGCATATGTGAAATAAGTAAAAATGTTTCTGTGGATCATGTTTCTTCAGTTGTGGCACAATATCTGCGTGAGATTCTCAAATGCTTTTTCACAGTACTTAGTTTGCCCATCTGGAAAGATCCACTCTTGTCTCTTTTTGAGACAGTCTGGGAGAAGTGCACAGACTAACTTAGAAGAATTGAATTCTGTTCCTGAGGTTTGGAGCTGCTCATCTCTGTTTCTATGATCCTTGTGTTATGTTTTTTTAATATTGCTGGCTCTGTGAGGCAGGAACTCTCTCTTCCTCTGTTTGCAGAGGACACGATGGGATCCTGTGCTCAGCTGGGCTCTAAATTCTACCAGGGTATCAACATAATCAGTACGAGCTTCAGACTGCAGAGGATGTGGAGGATGAATTATTTGTTTATTTAAGAAAAGCCTAAAGAGCTTAGATGGCAAAATTTGCATGAATTATACATTGCCTCAGAGTGGCTCTTTAAATTTTCTGCTTATTCCTGTGCAGGTGACAGAGCTTTGGATATCACTATTTTTAGTGTGTGATCCCATTGCACCACAATTAAATGTGTCTCAGCTTCATAGCTTTTCATAGGAAAATACTGAAATGGCCACAGAGGTCTGTTTAGCCCAATATTTTGTGGGTTTTGGTAGCTCAGTAAGCTGGGCTGCTGGTGAGGGCAAGAGGGGAAGGCAAAATGTTTGGGACCTGCCCTGCCAGGCAGTGATGCTCTGGGGCTGAGGGGCCTCTTCAGCTTGAGCTGCATCATTGCTTTTGATAGCCCTTGACTGGATTTTCTCCCATGCCTTTTCCTCATGGATTTGTTGCACCATTTAAATATTTTTTGGTCTCTGCAATGTCCTGTGGCAACACATGCATTAGCCAAAGGAAGGAACATCCACCTGATGCTCTGGAGCTCTTGTGTTGGCACAAAGTGTGAACGCTGCTTGTGCGTTCATCTCCTTCACTCCACTTCTGATTTATAAAGACTGCTGGTAGACTCCTCTCTGTCTACCCTGAATCATCTCTTTTCCAGGCTTGGATTTTTTTGTTTTCACATTTTGAAACAGAAGCCATTGCATGCCCATGCTTGTCCTTCATGCCCTTCCTCATCATGCTTTGCCATGCTTTTGGAGAAGAGGAAGCAGAAATGCTCTCAGTGTTCAGAAGGCGAGTTCATAAGATGGTGTGATGGTGTTTCACTCTGCTCTAATTCTTTAATAGTAATTCCTTGAGTTCTGTTTGCCTTCAGACCCTTGTGGAGCGTGGAGGTGACTGGGGAGAACTGCCAGCCTAAGTGATTACTCTGAAGTCTTCCCTGAATATTAACAGCTAATTTCAAGTCCATCATTGTATATATAATTAGCTTTGATTCTGCATTGATTGTCATTGAATTTCATCTGCTATTTATTGAGCAGTGCTGTGAGATCCTTATACACCTCTTTGAAGTCATTTTTGGTGCAAGACAGGAGTCAAGAGCTGCTGGTTACCAGACTTTTTTATTTTCAACTTAACCACAGATAAATTTTAAACTTTTTTTACTGGATAAATTAAGATTTGAGTATCTGTCTTGAGTGGGAATCCCTTCAGTGTCAATGTCCTTCTATGGAAAACCTGTCCAATTATTAGCACTGTTTTTTTCCTTTTTTATAATAGGGTTGCATCAACTTTACATGCTATGTGAACATGTTTTTATTTTGGTATGTTAGTGCTGCCCCACGTCTTTTACGTAAAAGTAGGTTATATTGTTGCAAATTAAGTAAAGTGGGAACACCTTTAAGTTTATTCACCCTTGTTTATGACCTGTCAGGCTATGTACCAGTTTAAAGCAAATGGATTTGCATTTAAGTTGGTACAGTACTACGTGAGAAACCTTTGCAGAAATGAGTTTATGTGGAGCTGACAGTAACATTTAAATTCAAAATGTTCAAAAAAAGTCAATAAAATTTGTTTTAAAATAATTTGGGGCCTTAAGGCTGCTGTTTAATCTATAAAATTACCACTCTTAATTTATATTCTCTGAATTTTTCTGAGTCACTGAATTCAGTTAAATATTTCAACATTTAATAAAGCCCTACCATATATCAGAAGCTGTCATTTAGGGATCTCTTTCTCTTCATCAAATAATTAAAATCAATGAACTACAGCAGCCAATTTTAAATTCAGTAGAATGATCGTCGTTCTATATTGTTATTTTAAAAACAAAACCAAATTAAAACAACCAGTGATACAGAGATGTTTAAAATGTTCAGCTCTTCCTGCTTACAGGCTCTGACTAAGCTGGTGAAAGCTGACTGCATCTAAAAAGGTTGGGGAGGGAAATGAAAGGTCCTCAGAGAAACCGCAGGAGAAAGTTGCAAAGTCTGAAGTCTTTGTAAATTGAGGGTGAAGAAGATACAGCTTTCATCCATCCAACTATCATCTTGCAGTCTGTAGAAGTGCAAAACTGAGTTTCCTTAATTCAGTCCTGTTCAGTACATGTAGCACTCTTTAGAAGAAGTGATTCCCAAGGGTGGGGAGCAAAGAGCGTTCGGGTGTGAGAATTGATTGTGCCATGTCCCCACCTCCAGTGGACATCCTGGCAAGGAAGACTCATTTAAGCAGGGAAGGAAGTTCTTTTGTAGTAGCTTGGATTTAGACATGTTTTTAATTGCCACCGTAGAGTTGTTGGAAAACATGAGAAGGTAAATGTAGCTCCAGGAGAAAATCAATGAGATTGGATTTGCAGGCCTTTTGCTCCACAGCTCCTTGTGGGAAACACTTCTGGCTGCCTACAGGCAAGTAAAAAATGGCAGGATCATGCAATAAATTGTACTTGTGCCATAAATGTTGGTGTATTATATTGCAGTAGGGCTTATTTTGGGTTATAAGTATTTTATATTTGAGGGTTTTTATGTTTAGTTAGGAGAAGCTGCCTGCAGCATTGCAGAGGTATGGAAACCCCAAGGTGTAGGCAGAGCTGCTCTTGCCAGCACAGTTTTTTTAAATCATATTGTATGTTCCTTTTGCATCTTTGTAGAAAGAAAGCAGAGCTTAATGTGACCAGGGTATTCTAGCAGAAAAACAGAAGTGGGACTACTGATAGTCTGTGAGGAGAATTTTGTCTTTTGCTAGAAGTGTTCTTCAAACCAGTGCTGTGACCGTTCCTCCATTAGCCCAGCGAGACAGCGCGAAATATAATATTGACAGGACATAAAAGGGAAAGCGTGGCCCGTAGTCCTGCAGTTCTGGGCAGACAAATCCTGCTGTTCCTAGTGCTAATGGCTAAATTATGACCTCAGCCCTGTCAGCCCAAATGTGGCCCTGCAGGAATTAATAATGCAGTTGGAACAGAGCTATATTTTGCCTTTCATCTCCATTAGGTCTGGGGGTTGACAGTAGACTAGGAATTGGCAGTTTGCCTCAGACTACGGAGATGGCCAAAAGTATGAAAATACGATCTTGTTGTTCACTCAAACAACTGTGTGCCACAGGCTACTGAATCTTATCATACTTGTTTTGCTTGTGAAATATTGTTGAAACTGCAGTGATTACTCATCCACTCTTTTATTTCCATTCATATTTTATCTATATCCTTCCCAAAGGAGGAGGGGAGTTAGTTTATGCTTAATTAAGTGTAAATAAGAGATTGCTTGTTTCTTTTTTTTTTTTTTTCCCAAGTTTTATGGGCTTTTATTTCTTTATTTACATGTCTGCCTTTGGTCTGTGCTAGAAGACTGATCTGCAGAAGGCCTGGCCTCTTTTAAATAAGTGAAAAGCTTGATCAAAGAACTGATCCATCCACACATGCAGTTCCTGGGTGCTAAGTAAACTAATGAAGTGCTGTGTGTGCCCTGCCAATAAAAGGTGAAATATGGTTCGTATTTTCCTAATATTACTCTTGGAGCTTTGCAGCTGGAACTAAACTGCCACTTTTCTTGTAAATTGAGTTGTAAAGTGCTTGTGCCAAAATGACAAGGAGTTGCTTGAGAAGTTGGATGAATGGAAGCCTGGCTTTGGCCAAATTACTGGGCGCCCAAGTTTAAGTGCATTGTGAGGGTGAAGAATGTATCTGTTGTGTTCTCTGGGTAATGTGGACTGTGTTGGCCATGAGCCACTGAACTCCACAAGGGATTGTGTAGGGTTGAGATTTATAGAGGAATTGGAGTCTGAAAAGAGGTTGACAGAGAAGGTACAGCAGAAATTGGAGACCTCTTCACTGCTCTTTTCTGACACTTTTTAATCATTTTGTTTCCAGCAAAGAAATTGTGAATTCTTAAGGTTGCAGTCCTGGAGAAATATAGAAAACAGCCACAGGCTGCTTGGCTGTAGATGCGTCTTGTAAGAACTAATGTGGTATTAAATACAAAGACTTCTTCTTTTCTTACTGATTATCCCAAATAGTATTAAAATGAGGGGAAAAAAATACCATTTAAAAATTCCTTTAACTTTCTATTCTCTGCCTTTGGAGTTCTCTTCCAAATTCTTCACAGTGATTTTTTTGTGAGGTTGTGAGTTTTGGGTTTTTTTGGTTTTTTTTTTGTTTGTTTGTTTGTTTTTGGTTTTTTTTGTTTTTTGTTTTTTTTGTGTTTTTTTTTTTTGTTGTTGTTGTTGTTGTTGTTGTTGTTGTTGTTGTTTGGTTGTTTTTTTGTTTTGTTCTGTATCTGGAAGTCCAGCACCTGACTCCTGCCACTTGTCTAGATTTACTGGATAAGTATTTTCATCTCTTTCACTAGAAGCAGTGCCCTTATGTGAAGATCTTGATCCCTGTGTTTTGCAAACTCTCACTTCTGAATAGCCAAGTGACTGTACAGGAACGTAGCTTTCCTTTTTAATACAGAAGTAGTTTCCTGGCCTTTGCCTTGGAAATATAAATGCAGTGTAATTTTAAATTATGTCTTTTGGTCGTCTCACAATAATATTCTTTCTTGTTTTAGCTTTGATGGAAAGTCTATATAGTTCTACAGGCATTACACTGTTGCTGCATATAGTGGGAGAAATTTAACACTAAAGCTCCAGCATTTGAGTCATTTCTTCTGTTGAGAGCTTTTGGAAGTGAAAGCTAACAGAAATGGCTTTAATTTTTTTTGTGTGTGTTACTAACAAATGCCATTATATATATATATATGTATATATGTTCAGGATATTTCTTATTTGTCATGCTGCGGGTTTTCTTGCTGCACAGGTCATGGCAGATCCTTTGGGTTATTGTGGCCTCTGAGTTCCCTGCAGTATCACAATCCTTTCAGAGCAGCTTTTGCACAAGACAATTCCTTTGTGCATTCCCTGGATGGCATATAGCAATGGTAGAATGTGGCAGTTTTTCTCTTGTGAAATCACTGGGGAATTGGGTGCTTGGACTAAGTTTGGAAATTGCAGTGTACTGTGCTTTGTGTCAAGCAGCAAGGAGCTGCCAGTAGATAGAACTGAGCTGATTAATGCCATTGTCAGTGACATAAATTTTTATTTCTATTCTTCTTACGTGTCTCTGGGCTTAGGACAGATCAAGGTTAAATCTCTTCCATGCAATGTCTTGGACATATCAGAGTTTGAAACTGTTACTACAGAGCCAACTACAGTAACTGCAGCTGACTGCATTTTGGTCGAGTGTTACCATAAAAAAAGGAAATCTGTACCTTTTTTGCTAAGGTATAGATTTAGATGCTCTTTGTAGGTTCTTGTTTCAATCTCTTGGTTTTGGAAGAAGCCTTGATGACTGACATAGATGTGTCTTGGGTAACTTAGGTGAGGCTGGACCCAATTTCCTCTCTGGGAAATGAGGCTGAGGCAGTTTGATCACAGCTGGCTGCGAGCATCCTCCCTGCACCCTCCCTGCCTGTGCAAGACAGGTGCAGATTGAGTCCCAGTGAGCAGTTTTCCATTTGACAGCATGGAGTAACTGCTGCCTAGTTACTACAGCACTAACAAGACTGGGAATAGCTGGCACGTCAACATGGAAAATACCCTGTTTGTGTGAAGTATTTGTGTGTTGCGAGTTTTTTTTTTCATGAACGTTTTTATGCCTAAATTCTAAACATTATCGTGCCTCTGTGGTCCAAACAGGTAGTTTTGTGTCCATATATGTGTTTGTTTCAAAAAGACTGTTGCATGTGATGATGTGATGGAAAAGTGTTGTGCTGTGCCATGTTCTGCTTACCGCACACAAACCCAATCATGAGACAGCTATCCCAAGTCATGAGTCTTTGGAAAAGTCATATTGTTTGGGACATGAGTGGTTCTGTCCTGGCAGGCATGTGAAGCAAATGGCAAAGCAAATAATTTTTCTTGTACCAAGACCTCATGTTGTTGTAATATACATTTGGTTTTTTTAAATTTATTTTTTAAGGCATTGCACTTCCCTGACCTTTCTATAAAACATTACTCTGTGCAAGCAGGTGCTGGAAAGAGAAGTGTTTTGTGTGGTTCTCTGTCTGTTATCACTGTAATTATGAACAGAGAACGCAGCCCAATTAAAGACAAAGGGAATAACATGGGCCATGATTACTGCATACAACACTTCTTAATTTGTGTACGTAGTGGTTTAGTTTCCTGCTTGCTGAATATGATTCTAAATGGTTTCACTATTGTAAAAGAAAACTATGACAAATTATCCTGTGCTGTTTAAGTTACTGAGATGTGCTGCTGCTTGACCTATGTCAATTGAAGTTTATTACAATATCTGTATCCAATGTTCTTAGCTGTTTTGTCGAAGGTAGCACAATCTACTTTTCTCCAACCTAAAGACAGAATTCATAACTTGATTAAAAAACTACAAAAATAGATGACATTCATTCCATATTAAAATTTCTCTGTTTTGTTCATACAGAAACATTATAGGACTTCGTTTTATAGTTCATAATGTGTTAAATGGATGTATGGGTTAATGCTGGTTAATAACTGAACAGAAGGTGTAAGAGGGTAATTAAAAGTCAAATTTTACGTGTTCAAAACTATGTTGCCAGTTTCCTAACAAAGGAGTGTAACAGATGTTTCCCATTCAGACTTTAATCTTGATAGGTGACAAATCATTATCAACAACTGTTGATTAAGGACATTTAATACCATAGGGACACGATGATGTAGACATGAAGAAGTCTTCACTGGAACACACTTCTGTGTGTGCTTAAAATTTAAAAGCTGTCATCTGAGGTATCAGGACTGTTTTCTTCCCCCCTCCTCTTTTTTTTTTTTCTTTTTCCTTTTTTCCTTCCTTTCTCTCCCTCCTTCATTTTTTTTCCCAGAAAAAGCATGTGTGTTCATTTGGATGAATTACCAGCACTGGAAAATGTTACGTAGTCAGCTGATCTTGGCAGGTTTGGTAAAATGAAATGTTCCGTTCAACTTCCCACACCATCCCCAAGTCTTTTATATTTGCAAGTTATCATGTGAACTTGGAAAATAATCAAAGTTTTGTTGTATATTTTGTTCCTTTTTGTAGATGTTAACTTTAAAGTATTTTCAATGGCTTTTTCTTGATTTCTGATGTAGGGATGTGACTCATCACCTATTTTCTTAATTTTGACGCGGTGCAAATAAATAATGATCAGTGACTAATTTGTAAATTGAACCACAGTGCACAACCTTGCATTTTCTCAATGAAAGCCTTTGGCCTAGAAAATCTACACTGTATTTCAGGAGCTGACTTGGCTTTGGTAGAGTGTTAACATGTTGCCTTGTTGATAGAAAATCACACACAGCACTTTGCTACAATTTAAGTTTTGGACTCTGTGACATTTGCAGCTCTTGCCAATGTCAGATCTGTAATGGATGTTGGGATATGCAGCAGAGTAAAGGGAGCAGCCAAGGAGTGCTCCATGAGAAATGCTGTAGCTCAGGGAATTCATTAGGCTGGTTCTGATCATCTTCAGTTATTGAAGAAAAAGTGTATTTTATT
The DNA here is from genome assembly GCA_013397845.1 of Melanocharis versteri. Classification (NCBI taxonomy): domain Eukaryota; kingdom Metazoa; phylum Chordata; class Aves; order Passeriformes; family Melanocharitidae; genus Melanocharis; species Melanocharis versteri. Next base: position 1,072,421 of record VZTG01010061.1, on the reverse strand, counting down.
TTTAAAACTTCTTTTAAAAAGGAGCTTTATGAAATTATTGCAGTTTATAAAGCATTGGTTTGCTATTATGCCGAACTCCTCGTGTCTTAGTTATGTGTTTTTGCTTGTATAAGGCATTTAAGAAGGCAATATATGACTGGGTTGATGCCTATAAATTCAAATAAATTCTCAGCTGAACTATTTAGGGGCAATAGACACAGCCTATTGAGGGAAGTGGGACTTCATTACATTTCTGAATGCATTTAGATACATTCAAACAATGTTTAAAGTTTTGTTTGAACTGATAGATGCTGGAATATCTCCGAGTGAAAGCAGCAATTAGGGCAAATAGACTGTGTGGAAAGAGATGTGAATCCCTGCAGATTCAGATAAAATCCAATTTTATGACCCCATATACTGGCGTACAACTTTCTGACCTTGTGCAGATGAAAAATGACGCCAGAAGATGAGTTCTGCTGCTCTGGCTTTGGTTCCCACACCCACTGGATGTGGGACATGGGAAGCTTCAGATGCAGCCTGTGCAAAGCCAGGCGGGTGCTGAGCTGTGCCTGGGGCTGTGCCTGTCCCTGGGAGCCCGGCTCTGCCTGTTCCTGTGAGCCCGGCTGTGCCCGTCCCTGGGAGCCCGGCTCTGCCTGTTCCTGGGAGCCCGGCTGTGCCTGGGGCTGTGCCTGTCCCTGGGAGCCCAGCTGTCCCTGTCCCTGTGAGCCCGGCTGTGCCTCTGGGCTCTGGCTGCACGGGGCTCCCTCGGGCAGGGACCGCTCTCGGACTCAGAGGGCTGCGAACGCTTTTATGCCATGGATCCAAGTTCTTCAGCTTGGGATAAGTAATGGAAGGTGACAGTGAGGAGAGAGGGAAATGGAAGGAATTGCCTAAATTACCAATGGCTTTGGTCTCCTTATCTTTTGATGCTGAAGTCCAGGGTGCCTTACATGCTTTTGTACCTAAGAAATCAGAGGAGGGTGTAATCTCAGTAATTACAGTACTGAATTTTTTGTGGGTGTGATTTGAGAACCTGGCAGGAAATACTTTCTTGAACGACAAGAGCAGATGAGCAGTGAGGACAGGAGGAGTCATTCCTTTTTTTCACTTGTCTAACACCTACAATTTCTAACCCTTTATAACCTTTGAGGTTGCCTTTCAAAACCCATAGAGACCTTATGCTGATGAAACACCACTCTCTTCAGGCTGCAGATTTCCAAGTGAAGCAGTAAAATCCACGTTTCAGTTGTTAAGGGTGAAGTGTACGCGCAGGTGTGTGGTACATTCCTGCAGAGTTCATGCAGCTGTCTGAGGCAGCAGAACATGAATGTGTGTTCTTGGCCTCTCTCACATGTGAGAGTAATTCAGTGTCCAGACTGAAGTGAGCCCCCAGCCCTCAGCCCCAGTGCCCTGTAGGAGCTATGACTACTTCAACAGAAGGGCACTGTGGATGGCTGTTTCTCATTCATAAAGAGCCAGTGTGCTATTAAAGCAAATATTGAATTAATATTTTTCTTCTTCTGGTGTCTAGACATTAACCTGATGTTCACATCCTGCCAGAGTAATACTAACTTCCCAATCGAGGAGAGTGAATCCTGCCCAGATCTTCCAAAGAGCAGGGTTTGTGGCTAATTCCCAGCCCATAACCACTGTGAAAGTTAGTGAGGGTTTGCTGGGGAGGCGTGCAGACATTGTTGTGGTTGGAGTGAATTGGTTGGAGACTCTGCCCAGGCTGCTCCTTGAAGAGCTGTTGGCCGGCTGTGCCTGCTTATTTGTGCCTTACTTGCCAGATGTTATTCCACTGAGGTTGGCTGGGTGATTGGCATGTCAGATTCACAGAGGAGAAAAAATAGATCTTTCATCTTGACCTAAGGGCTGTCGGAGTCCTTAATGAAAGGAAATTGCTTCTGCCTTAGTGGAGAGGAAAGTAAAAGCTTTTGGGTCTAGCATCATCTCACAGCAAGAATTCAGAAATCCTGCTTCAGCATCCCTTAATTGAGCCTTTAGAGTTTCCTCCTGAAGCGCTTACCTGGAAGAGTTAAATTAATCACCAAGTCTTTGTGCTGTAGCTGCTCTCCTGTTGTTTTTCTTGTGCTGGGAGATGATTAGTTGCCTGGACAAGCTTGGCATCTTGAAATCTGAAACTGTCTCTTGGCATTGTTTTAATGCTTCAAAATCTTGGTTAACATTTAGTGTGTAGTATTAAATATTACTGTACCCTGGTGTTCTAAAAATTGATAAACTCGTTAAGAGAAATGCAGGGCAGGTGAGCTTTTGAATAATGGTTTCTCAGAAACATGAAACATAATTTTATATATAGTGGAGACTGTGTTTTCCACATGGTAAAACTGACTGTGAATGATTTGGTTGACATACCTGTTTAACTGGAAGTCTCTGTTAGTAATACATCTTCATGGAAGTTGAAGTTAAAAATTACTTCAGATTTTAATTAAGTGGCTTTTAACTGGCCCAAAGGGCAAAGCTACTCTCGGAATGTTTGCTCAAAAAATATACATCCTCCTCTTTTCCATAGTTAGGAAATTCTGGAAAGCAACAGTTAGAAATACAATGCTGAAATTTTCCTTTTATATATCTATTTGTTATTTTGTTCCTATCCATCACACTAAAACTCAAGACAACAAGTAGTAAACTAGCTGGTTCTGACAAAGGTTATTTCTTTCTCAAAATATTGAATAAGCTTCTTCTATAGTTACACTAATGTTAAGGACTTGGCTATGAAATATTTGTCCACTATTGCCAGCACTGTACTAACATCTTTAAGGTTTGGTGGTTTTTTTTAAGTTGGTTTTCATCTCAGATTTGCTTTCTGTTTTTAAAGAGGTCAGCTGAATATCCAGTTAGCTTCAGTGATGTTAATATTTCATTTCTTAGAGCTGAATTTTTTTGAAAGTTCTATTTTCAACAGATTGCATTAATATACATTACAATTATCCTATTTGCTAATAGTTACAAAAGTGATGAATTCTATGCATGGTTTTGAGTAATTGAGGTATCAAGGCATGCGCCGTTGTTATTTTCCTTCAGTAAAAGCACATAAATTTTATACATTTCCATATATCTTGTTATGACAGATCAAAGTGAGACTGTGATCCCAGAAATGCAAATAATGTCTTTCAGCCTTGCCTGAATCAGAGTAGTTTCAGATCTACCAGCTCCTACATTGCTCATTTTGTGGCACTGAGCTGATTTCCCAGCGTGTAAATATCTGTCAGAAATACCCAGGCGTGGAAGGAAGGATGTCATTAATCCAGCCCGTGTGGGTCTCATCCCATGGTTCATCCGTTTATGGGATCCTCTTGGTGTGGGTCTGTGCATTCTGTGTAAAGCATTGCTCACTATTCTTTTATTCAGAAATCGAATTTGGAGCTTTCCAGTACCTGAGAACACAGCAGGCTGTAGTAAGGGGCACAGCACAGACACAGCTCCCTTCCTTTCCCTTTCCCTCCGTGCATTTTGTGACATATTCTAAAGTCCAGAAGGTCATAACTACTTTTAGACCAATCTTCCAAAGCACCAGGGAAAGTGTGAGCTAAAAATGGGAGCTTTTTAAGCTGCATATTGTACCAATATTCCTTTTATTTATGTAGCATAGGAGGTCTAGTTCTTCTAGTACATGTGCTGGGAAATGCAAGCTAGTAAATACTACGTATTTATAAATTATAGGTTTCTGAGATGTGATTTTTGAGTTAATAAAGCATCAGTATTAATTTTTGTGTTCTCCATAAGTGCATAGACATATATTTATGCAGACAGTCAGAGCTACATGGGGTATCAACCTTGCTATTTATCCTACAGAGAGATGGCCCTTCTCTGACTTCTCCTTTACTAACACAGCTCAGCACTGAGTGCTAAGCATCGATCACATAGAGCAAATAGGAATCAATTATGTTTTATGAGGTTAAATGGACCATAATGAAAAGTCTGTTGATATAGCATATATTTATTATAATTAATCTACTTAAAATGAATGATACTGATATAAAAATAATTGTAGCAATGTCAGTGTGACTGGAATACTAAACTCCTTTTGAGGTCACCTCAGGCAGGGATGGGTGTGTATTCACAAGGTCTGATAAGGATTTTTGTATTTATGGGGTTATTCATTAGGGAACTCAGCAGGAACGGCCCAAATTTTTTGTAGCAAGGTTTCTATGATCTCTGCAACATTTCTATCCTCAAGATGATGTGCAGAGAAAGCTCACAAGGAAATGTGCCAGATAATTTAATTGCTCTGGTAAGAGTCACTCATTCTGTAAGGGTTCAGATGCTTTGAATACATTTTATTTTTCACCCAACATCTTCAAGTAACTTTATGGTTCCAAGTTTCTTAGGTAGCAGTAGCTTAATTTTAAAATATGCTCTGCTATTCTCCCTTTCACTCTTTCCAGTAAGATTTATAGGTGATAAGAGCCTCTGGAAGGCAGACCCGTGTTTGCCAGATTCCAGGTTCCTCCTGACCTGGGAGTCACACTAATGGCCACCAGGAACCGTGCACTTAGCAGAAGAGCAAACTAATTTGATTTTGTGTGCTGTAAAAATGCAAACCAAGCACAATGATAATAATGCAATGTGTAACAGAAATATTGTATTACACTAATCCTTTGACCCCGGGGCATTTAACTCTCCAATATTTATGTATTAATGTTCTTCGAGAGGTTTCCTTCAGTATTGGAAAGCGATGTGTTCAGGGGATGAATGTGTGGATGTTTTCATCTTAAGTGAGAATAGATGTTTACTGCAGAATTTCTTGCTGCTTCTGACTACCTACCAGCTAGTGATTGTATTTATTGGTGCCGTTGTACAACTAACAAAATAAATGTTTAATTTTGGTTTTCTGTTTGTTTGGGTTTTTTAAAATTATTTGTCTGTAAAGCAAATTGATACTTTATAGATGTCTTTTTCTTGCTTCCATTTTTTAATTAAAATGTAATTACCAATTCACATTTAGGAGTCTGTCATCTTTTAGCATTGGTTTTTCTTTATTAAACTCTAACCACAAATGTCACATAAGAGCAAAACAATTGCCCTGTAATTTCAGATTATGGATATTTGTCATAATGATTGACTTGAATATACAATATTTGAATATATATAAGATATGAAGACACTTGGATGTTAGTATTTTTTTAAAACAGTAAAGGCAATTTTCATTGTCTTGTTCATACCCTTAACATTAAATCAAGACCAGAAGCTTTAAAGACAAATAAACATTCTTTTTTTCTACTTAACAAATCATCCTAGATCTGTGAAGTTCTGAATCATTACAGAAGCTGGTAGAGCATACAGTCAGAATGACTCTGCAATGCAGAACATAATGGAGGTTCTTAAACAAAATGCATAAAGATGTGGGAGCCACACGTTGATCTGATTTTTCTTAGAGTTATGTTTAGCTAAGCTCTCAGTCACTTTATCATTTATTCAATAAGCATTGTTTATTAGCATTGGTTTTTCTGTTACTCTATCTCTATATCCTGTTACAGTTTCTCTTGGTGTTAAATTTTTCTTAGTATGTGCATAGTCACCTTCATTAAAGATACCCTCAGCACATTTGATCCCCACCGATATATAACAGAAGGGCTTCTTTGGAACTCGGGGCATGAGAGCACAAGGAAATGCCCAGGTAAAGTCATCTCTGTGGCTTTATTTATTGCCCTTATGGTGGTAACCATGGGGGTGTGCTTGGGAGGCAGTTACAGAGAACCTCTTTGCTTCTCACTTGGCCTCTGAAAAGATTGTAAGGCTGGCAGCTGATGTTTTCATCACTGACTCACTTTATTAGTGTTTTCATAGAATCAAATCATCAAATGGCCTGGATTGGAAGGGACCTTAAAGCTCATCTCATTCCAGCCCCCTGCCATGGGCAGGGTCACCTTCTGCTCAGACCAGGCTGCTCCAAGCCCTGTCCAACCTGGCCTTGGACACTTCCAGGGAGGGGGTAGCCACAGATTCTTCATTTAGTGTGTCCCTGCCCAAGATGTACTTTGGGTGAACTGCTGTCTGACCTGCTGCAAGCCCTTGGTTCTGCCATAGCTAATTCGGGCACATATTGTAGAGTAATCACCCCCTTGAAGCACTGCTCCTGCTTTGCTGGATGCTTTAGCTCTTACCTGGGGAATGCACTTTCCTTTGGAGACTTAATAATCGAGTAAACAAATAAACCCCCCTTGTAGCATACAGGGAAGAGGAGTGTATGGAAGGGCACAGGGCAGTTTCTACCCAACAGCTTCGTGTTATTACCTGCTGAATGTACTTTTGGAATGGAATATGTTGCATGCAAAAAACTGACTGTCCTCTAATGGTCTGATAATAAGCAGAGTCCTAGCGGTAGCTTATTCATATAGTGTAACAAGTTAATCTTGTTAGCGTGAGTTTTATCTAGCTTCATAATCATTGAATTTGATCATTTCCTCTTGGATGCTCTTCTTCCTCCTGTTCTGTGCATGGTCTGCAATACCCTCCCCTGTGCTTAAGCTGATGCGAGAAGATTCTGAACAGCTGTAGCCCCTTTCTGCATAATTCAGAGCTGCAAAATTCTGCAGGAGGAATTCAGGATTCCTGAAATGGGCTGGGCCCTGTCCCCTTCTAATGACATGAAAGATAAGAAAATTTTTTTTTTCAGCAGAGAGGTGTCTAGTCCTTATGGCCAAATTCAAGGTGGTGCCTTGTGCCTGTCCGAGGATCCTGTGTGCAGAGAGCAATTCCAGAGCCTGACACAGGGCAGGGAGCTTGGAGCCTTCCCCTCTGCTCAGGCTGTAGCCACCTTCAAACCCCATTCTTGGACTTTTTTTAAGTTTAAGTAAAGAGAAGCCATGAAATGTTATTGCAACTGTTAGCTTTTTTGCATTACCGCAGTGGAAAATAGCTACCAAGAAGATCAGACCAGGCAGCCAGGCCATGATTCTTAATTGCAATGCTTGGCTTTTCATCTTCATTTTAAAAAGGTAGATTGATCCATTAGAATGTGCATTTTAATTTTACCAAGAGTTCTAGTTGCAATTAAAGAGCCACTGAAGGTCAGTGGTAAAAGACTTGGGAGGTTGGGAGCCGATGCCTGAGAAAGTTGAGATTACAGCTTCCTGCAGTAAAGCTGTGGACGTTTAAAATGAGCGTAAATAAAATGTATTCTTGGCGGACCTCTTTCAAGCTGGGATGTTCGATTCCTCCCTGGGGAGCTCATTATCTCTTGAGTGTGCTCATCTTTACATGGGCTGCTGTTTGACACTGGGGATGGATCTCGGGCTGTTCCCTCACGGTGCTCAGCCAGCGTGTGAAGGGTTGCACGGACTGTACACAGTTTTGGCAGCATCTTTTCTTCCTCCTGCTAATCTTACAGGAACCTGTGGCTGTGGCAGTCTTCAGACAGCAGTGAAGAGTGAGCTCCCAGCTGGGAGCTGTAATAACTGTTGTCAGGAGCATCCCAGCAGAGCAAAGAGAGATGCATTCTGTTTGTTTGTATCTTTATTTCTGTGGGGAGGGGCAAGCAGTGAAAGCCTTTTTTTAATATCATCATTTTCTCCTTTTAATTTTCCCCCAGCATTTAAAACGAGCAAACAGAAATAAGTAAACGATGGCTGCCTGCCCTCAGGGGTGTTGTGTTAATGTCCCTCATTGGGCTACTGCAGCTACAGAGGAGCTCTGTTTGGGAAGATAATTAGTATTTTCAATTGTGGTTACATCTACAGCAGTGAGGACCTATAATCCCTGTGCTGTCCCATGCAGCTTGCTCCTTGGAGAAGAGGCTTTTGTATGATAAACAGCAATAATAGCAATCTGTAGATAATCTAGCCCCCTTTGCTCTGTTCCCCCTGAGAAAAAAAAAAGCAGCAGTAGCTGCATGTCATCTGCATTTCTTTTAAAAGACAAAACAATGATCTTGAACAAACACAGCAGAAAAAAAGAAGCTGCCTCCCCTTATTTTTCTGTTGCCCTCAGCACTTCCAAAGAGCAAGAGAATTTCTTGATTGGTTTGAGAACCTGGAGAATTGTGCTGAAATCCTGATTAATGCGCAAGTTTTTCAAGCCTCTCTAGTGCTTTCAGTGTGAAAGGAAATGGCATTTGCAAGAGAAAGAATCATTGTTTAAATAGCAATGTCAAATTTCTTACTTATCTTATTTTCACTGCCTTCATGATTCAGGTGAATGCTTGAAGCTTCCAGTCCTTGATTTGCAGTGTACTCTGAGCTTTATGTGAAAAATGAGCAGCTGAGGCATTCTTTCCTTTTTATATTTTGGGGAAGGAAGAAGTGGTCTTAATTCTGTAATTCTATGATTGTTTTTAGGTAAAAGGAAATTAATTTTCAGCAAGAAAACTGAACCTACCAGGAACCTCTTAGAAAGTGCATAGGATGACACTGTCACTATTTTAATTTAGCATCCTATACTCTAACATCTGCATCTAAGGGAACAATAGAGGAAATCTTATGCAATGACATTGAACTGCAGCCAATTCTGTTTGCATTTACTGCCCCTAGCTGAATAGCAAAAAATAATTGCAGCCAATTCCTGAATTAATGTTCCTGTGCCTCTCTGGATTAGAAAATATGTGGGAAAATAAAATACAGTAAACTGCTCATCTACTGGAGTTAATTCTAATAAATCCAGAAGCCAAATAGCAAAGTCAAGTTAGGGCAGAAGTTTTTAATAAATACTTCTGTTCAGTAAATCAGATGATGTATTCATATGAGATGTTGGTGATTTAACTACGTACCATCACACTGACAAGTAGGCATGATATTGGACAGAAGGTATTAAAATCCGTCATTTTTATATCAGTGGGGGCAGATAGCTTGGATACAAGCGTTCTTGCAGAGCTGAGGAGTTGATTTCCACTAAGGATGAATGCTGCTAAACTGTTTTGAAGGAGATGCAGACCCAGCTGAGAGCCAAGATGTAAGGAGCTTATCTTCTATGCTGAGACTTTTCTCTCTTCAGCTCTGTGGGACTGAAGGTCCAATGTTTCAGGATCAGAGTTTGGTGACCAGAACTAAGGTGTAAAATTTCTTACCTTGTAAGTGTGTCGTGGTTTGACACTGGCCAAATGCCAGGCACCTATGACAGCTGCTCCCTCACCCTCCCCTGCTACAGCTGGGCAGAGGAGAGAAAAATTTAATGAAGGCTTCATGAGTTGAGATTAGGACTGGGAGAAAACACTTCAAGGGCAAAACAAGCTCAACTTAGAGGTACAAAGTGAATTTATTACTCACAAAGTCAGAGGAGGATAATGAGAAGTAAAATAAGCCCTTAAAACACCTTTTCTTCCCCCAGCCCCTCCCTTCTTCCCACCGACAGCACAGGGAGACAGGGCATGGGTGTTTTGGTCAGTTCATCACTCGAGATTTTCTTCCACTGCTCAGGGAGAGGAGTCCTTCCCCTGTGAGGCCGTGGGGTCCCTCCCACAGGAGACAGTTCTCCGTTAACTTCTCCAACGTGGATCCACTCTCACGAGCAGCAATCCTCCCAAAACTGCTGCAATGTGAGTCCCTCCACGGGCACACAGCCCTCCCAAAACTGCNCCCCGTGGATCCCCAGGGGCTGCAGGGGCACAGCTGCTTCCCCATGCTCTCACCAGGGCCTGCAGAGGAATCTCAGCTTCGATGCCTGGAGCTCCTCCTCCCCCTCCTTCGCCACTGGCCTCGGTGTCTCCACGTTGTTCCCCTCACATGTTCTCACCTCCTCCTCTTCTCTGGCTAGGAGAAAAACTGTGTGTCCTTTGTTTTGATTTTCTTCTGAAATATGTTATCACAGAGGCCTTACCAGCCTCTCTAACTGGCCCAGGCTTGGCCAGCAGCGTGTCCATGTTCAGAGCCATCAGAGATTGGCTCTGCTGGACATGGTGGAAGCTTCCAGCAGCTTCTACCAGAAGCCACCTCTGTGGCCCCCCCAATACCAAAAACCAGGCCATGCAAAACCAATACAAAGCGCCACAACACAGGTATTCCTGTTTGATTCTGAACTTTAATTGCAAATAACCTCAAGTGCTATAAAATTCTCTAGTCCCAAGAGAATTCTGGATAGCCTCTTGTGATGACTGTAGAATAATAATGTTATATTAAAAGTTATTAACATGAGTCATGGATTATTTATTTTTTCTTTCTTTCCACTTTGCGAATTGTTGGTGTAATCTGAGACTCACATTCAGACGAGAACCCTATGCTTTACTTTCTCTTCCTTGCTAATACAATGATACAATTTTAATACATTTTACGGTGAAATGTATGTAGAAAACCACTTTATACATAATTACTAAAAATAATTGTCTTTTGAACTGTGCGCTGTCTATGGGGCTAAGCATTAACACAGGAGTCCTTCATTTGCATTTGTAATTCATGCTGCTGTAGTTGCACCAGAATAAAATCTAAAGCTTTAAATGTCTGTCTCTTCCTGTCCCTTAAATCTTTGTGAATAGATGTGACATCCCTACCCTGATGACAAAAGTACAGACTCAAGTTGGTTAAATATTTTAAAGCTTGTGGTTAGATCAATATTTCACAGCACTGCGCAGTGTACGTAGGATGTCACCCGCACTTAGTCTCTTTGAAAGGCAGCAATTGAAGTGATACGGACTTTAAAGGTGCGTTCAGAAAAATGATCATCTAATCAGGCGTGCTGGCTGGCAGTGGTTGCTTCTAGGTCAGAGCATTACTTAATGCTCAGTGGGCACACTGCAGCTGTTGAAACAATGTGAGTTTGGTTGGTGGAGACACGCCAAGCAAGACTTGTGTCTCCTTATTATGCTTCAGGAACTGTAGCTTTCAAGAAGCCTTCTGCCCTGCAGTGGCTCAGATCATTGCATTGCTATGTCATGCTGAATAATTCGCAGCATTTAGCACTTAAATTGGCTCATTGCAGACAATCCAATTAGAATAAAGTCTATTATCATTTTGGAACCTTGGGATGAAATAGTGTTTAAGCGATGAGCCGCCTGCACTTCCTGTAGTTCCTCAGCCTCGCAGGCCTGTGTGCTGTGCTGAGGTGGTGCCTGGCACTGATGGAGGGATGCTCCTGCTCAGCCCTTGCTTGCAAGCTGAGCTTTCATCTGAAGATGTATTGGAAACCTGCAGTCTCAAAAAGGACTTGAGGTGCTTCATCTTTTTGTCTGTTCATATGTAAAACTTTCTAAGCATTTTTCTTCTTGTCAAGGCAGACAAATTAAAATGCTGATGCTGTGATATGAGCCTGTACAGCTTGTAAAACTTGGTGTGGCTGCTGGCCTGGGCTAAGTTTCCCATCCCAGGCTCAGGAAGCCACATATTCTGCTGTGAATTTTGCTGTTGACCGTTTGCTCAGACTCTGGAAGGCAGCAGAGGCCAAGTTTGAAAGAGATGCAGTAAGGTGTGTGTGGAAAGTCACAAAAGCACCCAAAATGATTTAGGCATTTAAATCCCATGGACTAGTTGGAAACAGCACCTGAGCAACAGAGGTGTACTTGATGTCCCAATTAGATATGTTCATACTTTTGGGTCGTGTGGTGGGCATTTAGTGTCTCTCTGCCTCAGGACATGGGGTTTTGGTTGTATTTATTGGTGACAAATTGGGTACAAATGGTTTTTCCCCTTCCACCCCCAGCTTGTACCCAGCCACATGCATTCGTCTTGTGCCAGTTTTTGAGCTATGCAATGAGCTGATCTGGGAGCTGTCCCAGGTTAAAAATAACTCTTTTCTTCATTAAACTTCAGCAGAAGCTGATGCAGCTAACGCATTCAGATGTTTTTGCTTGTATTCAGTATAAAAACTGTAATAAGGTAGATGGAAAACCGAATATGAGCAAGTGTCTATGCTGAAGTGTTGTATATAAGCTAAAAGACTGACAAGAGAATAATACATGGATATTACATTTTAATACTAATATTGGTTCCTAATGCTTAGATAAGTCTCTCAGCACTTAGGATGCTTTAGCAAGGGGAGATAAGGGCCAAATCCATTAGCTCTGGTGAGATTTGGATCTGCTTACCTTTGGATTTCATGAAATCGGGTGCTTACATCCCGAGCAGCCGTTGTGCTGGGTTGAATACAGCTATGCAGGGCCACGAGCAAGGGAGAAGCAGAGAAGGGAGATCAGCACTGAGAACATTTTTCAAGCTGGGAGATCAGATGTGTGTTCTGTGTATCGTTCATCTTGTTGAAAGGTTTTTATTTATGTACCTTAGATCTGGCTGTGTATGTAAACATACATGCATATAACATTTTCTCAGCCCTGAAAGATGTAGACTGGGATAGATTTTTGTGGTGCTTTGTATTTAAGTCTTTGCCTTATTCCTCAGTGACATTAATTTGTCTGCACAATAACAGTAAGCATATTAATCTTCTATCCAAGAAGGTATTTCATGCGCAGTGTTTGGCATGCAATAGCTGCATATTACCAAAACCTCTTTGGTAATAAAATTCTTCTATTAAAAATAAAAAAAAGAAAAGCCAAATGTAAGTATTTATGCAAGATACTTATATACTGGGACATATTGAAAAGGAGTGTTTTAACATACTAATCAAAAAGACACCAACTCAACATGTTAGAGTATCCCTGGATCGTGTAATTTAAGCAGCTCAAGATTTGTGGCCAGAGATGGCTGGTTGATATGGACAAACTAATTTTGCTGCAGAAGTTGGACTTGTTTTCTTGCCCGGTCTAATGGTATATGTGGTACCTGAGATGAAATGTGTTAGCTTTTAAACCTTAAATGCCTAAGTGAAGCTGAAACATGCCTCCTATCCTCTGTTGGTCCATCAGTTGCAAAGGGGTGTTTCATTACATGCAAAAGCTTTTTTGTTCAGTGGGAAGATTTTAAAATATAATTACCTACGAGTCACAGTTTTGTGGTGCACCTGAGCCAACTCAAGATTGTGTTACCCCTGGAAAGCACAGTTCTGTCCTTGGTCACCACCACGTGCTGCTCCCTCTCCTGGGGCTCTGCTCATCTGACCCATTTGCAGTCTCTTCAGGAAGAATTCACCCCAGGGAAAAGAGGAGTAGCTTCAGGCCCCTGTGGGATCAGCCCAGCAGCCAGAGCCATTGAGGGGTGGTAGGTGCTTAAGGGAGAAAGGTCCCGTCCTTTGAGCAGCAGTCCCTGCTTAGGATGGCTCTGCCCCAGGGCTGTGTCTCCTCCTCAGGCATTACTGCCCCATGTCTGGGTGTTTTGTCGTGGCTGAGGTTTCACCACTGTGCTCAGAACCCCGTGGAGTTGAAAATTAGTGTTCACAGTGTGAATATTTGCTCTGTGTTTTAGTCAGAATAATGCTTTGAGAGGAGCAGGCAGGACCAAGGAGCAGCATTTCTGTAGCACGGCCTTTTCTGCTCTCCTGACTGCAGCACAGCTCCAGGAGAGGTGGTGAAAGCTTTGTTGGATTGGATGAACAGTAGTTTCGAAATAAATTTAGCACCTGCTGCTCTCTTCCCTGCTCACCAGTGTTGGCCAAGCAGAGTGTGGTTGGTCAGTACTGCTTCCGTCCTGTCTGCACTGGGGGTGCAGGAGACTTCTGCTGAGGTGGTGCTTTGTGGTTGCTTCTAATGCACCTATTGGTGAGAAGAGAAAACACTACATGTCTTCTGGGTATGCATTGCTGCAAAATGCAGGAAAGAAGGGAAGTTTGGGTTGATTAAAAAGCCTCTTTGTTTATTCAACGGTGATTAGCTTCAGAGTAGTGGTCGGGTTTTGTTTTTAATTTGTACGTGCAGAGTCTCTCGTAGAATAGCCAATTAAAGAAAACATACAAAATGAACACTTATTTTTAACTGTCCTAAAAACAGAGGTTTAGATTGGAAGTGTTATCTCAACTTTAACTGAACAGTAGTGCAGGCTATAATAATGTGGTAGTAGTTGGAGTTGACACAGCAGGTAGTGAATCTTCAATTGGATATGAACTTTATTATCCAATGTATGGCTTCAGCTTCAGTCTGTCTCTTGTTGTCACAAGAGTCGCATTTGCATAATTAAATAAATGATCTTAAAACTGTCTGCCCCTGTGTGGCTGTGAAATACAACGCTTCTTTCTGTCAGTGCTCAAGCTCATACTCATGGATTATTGGAAAATGCATCACAGAAAATTAACATCAAACGTTTGCTCTTTCATGAAAGGACGTCCTGAACCAACAGCCTCGGTTTTGTTTCTCATCTCAGTTAATTGATCTTAGAGCAACTCTTCATTAAAGAGAAGAATTGGAAGGGGTATTTTGAGGGCCTTTTTGCACTGGCTAAAATTTAAAAAAACCATGTCATGGTAAGGAAGACTGAAGGCATTAGGTAGTTTGTAAGGTGGAGAGGTTGATAAGCTTCTGTTCCTTTTTTTTTATTTACTTTCAGTTTTTCATGAAGCGGATTATGCTAAGACTCATTGCATTAACATCAAAAGGCATTTCAAGGGTGTAACTTCCTCTGTCTTCCTGTGTGGGCTTTCTTTTATTATTTATTTTTATCCTGTTGTTGCTAGGGACTACATTTTCCTTTTTTAATTGAAAAATTCAGTGCAACCCATGCACTGGTGTGTTCCCATTGCCATGCCCCTGGAGAACATCGGCCTGCCATAGAAGTGCTCCAGAAGCGTTGGGGCTTTGGGTCAGGGTACAAACCTGTCATTTTAGTCCTGCAAGCCACCAGTTTGGTCCCTTGTTTTGCCCGAAGCAGTGTGAGAAGCAGAATGGTATGATCATGCCATTTTTAAATCTGGTTTCTTTTCGTTGCAATGGTGACTGTGGTCAGTTGTAACAAGATGTGACCTCAGGGCTGCCACTGTCAGCATGTCCTCCTCACCTGGGAGGTCCTTGGGTCTGTCTCCTACAGCTGGTGGAGACAGCTGAACTCCAGAGGTTTAATTGCTAATGAGGCTGGCTAAACGCAGGCATGGTGACTCAGAGCAGGTGTGTGACCCAGCACACCTGTGGAATATAGTGGAAGATGTTCCTGCTTTGGAATGCTTCTAAGGTTGGGAAGGAGACTAGGATTAAATCTGGTACCTCACTCTGAGATACATAGTGTACAAACAAATCCACGCTGAATTCCACAAGCGGTTTTTCCTAATGGCTGGGGGCAGCCACTCAGGGCATGGGACACAGCAAAGGAACTGACTGGTGAAGGAATGTCAGTGGCATTGATATTCTCCTTCTGTCTCATCCAGCACCCTCTAAATACCATGGAAGACATGCAGCAGGACATGCAGCAGGGGCTTGTGACACTTGTGAACTGTTACACAGGCATTGGCACTTCACAGGGAGGGGAAAAAAAGAGAAAGAAACATTGCTAAAATGCCATATATATGTTTCCAGGCTTTGTGTTTCTGTAAAGGTGTCAACTGCACCGTGGTATTTTCCAGACATAATAGAATGTCATAGTTATACCAAAAACCTGTGATTGATTGCCACTATAATGAAAGCCAGTGTACATCCATGTACACATTTTAAACTATTTTTGCCTTTATGCTTTTCTTGTTTAACCTGACATTTCCTATTACTTTATCTAGGTGCCTAGATATGTCAGATGTTTATAGTGCATAAAGAGATTCCCCCCACCCTTTCTTTTAATAGCACTAATTCTGTGTGAACCTGCAATTTCTTGAAGGTTTTTCTCCATTGTAAGACAATGCTCTGTTAAAAAAGGAAAAAGAAATATGAAATACTGCTGTATGGCTTGTGAAAGGAGGACAACTGATTTATAACAACAGTCTGTTCCTTTTTTGTAATCCATTCATTGAATTCAGCTTGTTCATCCTAAATTTATTTCCCAAGACATAGAGCAAACATTTAGTTGAAAAGTGAGTAGCTTATTCCATTTCCATATGTTTTTAATTGTCCAGTTCCTCTGAGAAAAGGCCATTAACTGAACTAAATTACAGTTTGGATGTGAATTTTTCAGCATGGATCTCTGCCCGAAAGGTGATAAATTAGATGCTAAGCTGTCTTTGATAGTGACCTGAGAGATTAACACAAAACTGTTTTGAAAACAGAAGGAAAGATTTGTTAGCCAGTCAGTGACTGTCAGGTTCGGGCATCATAAATTCCTGCAGTGCTTGCTTTTTTTGAAGTGAATGACGATAAATAGGAAAATTTCAAGCAAACTTAACCCTTTGGCATCCCCACAAATTTTGGAATTAAACTTGAGCAGCAGTAATGTTGAAATTGTAGGCAGACAAAAGCCCTGCAGTGAACTACTGTTTGCTGTTTGGATTTTTGGTGCCTTTGACTGGTGCTGGAGCACGTAAAGGGCTGGTGGGGACTTATAAAGAATATGAGAGCTGTAATCCTGGGGGGGGCTTCAGGTTACAAATAAAGCAATAACAGAATACAACTGAACAATTAAATCTCAGGGCCTCTGTGGCTTTAGTTCTTGTGTTTTGATTTTATGCAACAACACAAGCAGTAGAGAGGTGTGTTTTGCCTCCACTACTTTTAACAGCCCTCGAGTTAAATGAAAAGTGTTTGGAGTGTTTTGTGCAGCTGTGTTTGGTACATTAAATGCACCGACATGCTGGCTGTATTGACCTGAAAAAGGAGAAGATATGCATTCTTGTAATTTTAGCTACTTTGTGGTCATTAGGAAAATGTCATCATTTTTATGCTTACAGCTGCTATTTGGAAATGACCTTTGGTGAATGCTCCCAGTCCCCCTCAGCCCATTAATTTGTGTTGCTGGGCAAGGCAGGGCTTTATTGCAACCTGGCCCAGGCACAATTCATCTTCCTGGTGTTGGTGGAGAGTCTGCATGTGGTCACTGTAGGACTCTGATTCCTCCTTCTCTTAACCAACTATGCTTTAAGAGATGCTTGCTTAAAGCATGTCTGTAGGTGGATCTTGCTTCCAGGATGTAACTGAGAGGAAACTCAGTTCTAAAAGACACTTGTTCTCCTCTGTTAAACATTTTCCCTGTTAAAATGACTCCTCCCTCAAGGGATTTAAAGAGAGCCTGGGCATGACACTGGAGTGGATAATCTTTGCAGCTGCCTTTTTCAGCAAACCTCTGGGGAGAAGGGGGTGAAGCAAACGTCTGGGAAGCCAGAAGACAGGATATTTCTTCAGACAAGTTGAGAAATAATCAGGGGCTATGGGAGGCTTCCCAGGATGAGAAAGAAAAGGAACAGATGGATTCTGGAGATTACCCAGCGGGATTTAGTGGCCACGTCAACATGTAGGGTAGGGGGAGGATATTTGGTTTTAAGAAGTTTTCTGATTGCTTTTATTTTAAGGCAGCCCTAAAACTAGTGACAAGGCTGTGTGATACTTGGTTCTGCCAATCGCTGATAAGGTTTTGACTTGGTCTCAAAAAAATATGGAAGTGGTAAAAAGAGGGGAGCTGCCAGTGAGGAAATGGTACCTCTTACTTTTAAAAAAAATTGGACCTACTGGGACAGCTGGGAACTCATATTTGTATCTTTTGTTTCCATTGGGAGATGGTTGGCATTCAAGGCTTGCACCTTTCTTCCAAGTCCTTTTTTTCTGGGCTGACATTGTTAAAATCCCTGGGTTTATACTTCAGTGTCTCGGTCAGGTGTGAGAGCAGCAGGTCTAGAGCAGTGTCCCTCTCAACAGACAGATTAATTCAAGTCAAATGCCACCTTATCTGCTAAAATGAAGGAAAGAGCTCACACTTTTCTCATATTTGATCAGGACAGTTATAATACTTTTCTTTGTGAGGCACTTTTTGTGATGACATGTTCTTTTATTCTTAAAAGAAATAGTTAAATTTGCTTCTGCAACAGAAGGATGATAAAAACCACCAACTAGTTAGATTATTTCTGGTTTCCCAAGGAGAATTGAAAATGCTGTATTTTAAGACAGATTTTTTTTTTTAATAAGTTTAAGCTATAGTATGGAGACATAGCTATCAAACATTTAACAGCACTATTTTTGGGCTGCCAGCAAAGACATGAAGGACATGGGGGCACACATTTATCCTCTCTGCTCTTCCTGATGACCCTATTCAATACAGTTGTGGGATTCCTACAATTTTTTTCTACTTATTTTTAGACATGGTTGTTCTTTTGTTTCTTGTTGCTTGGCAAAGCCACTTGAATGAGGCAAATCTCTGCAGAAAAATGATTGTAATTACATGGAAGCAAGTGCCTACGGGGTGATGCTAAGAAATGACTTGAAATGCTTGCAAAATAGTTTGAATTGATTGGCTGGATTGGTAAGTTACTCTAAAAGCATAATGAAGAGCAAATGTAAATAAAATAGGAAACAGTATTCTCCAAGGGCAGGTAGCGCTGATGTCCATTCTGCTCAAAATGGACTGTAAAAGGCTTGTAGCTTTTTGTATAAATCATGCTCCCTTCAGCTCTGTGAAAGCTTTCAGTGGAGCTTTTGAATCTTAAACAGGCAAAGCAGTCATATCAGATGTAGCGTTTTTTCTTTCCTTCTCCCTCCATGGGGCACATTACAGTAACCAGATGTAGTAGCAGGAGCTGGGCAGAGAGCTGTAATCCCCACTGCTGCTGTCACCACTGCTGATCCATTTTGTTATGTAGCTCATTCTTGTACTTTTCACTGTTCTAATGACCCATCTTCTGTGTTGCAGAATGCCATTTTTAATCTGCAAGAGCTGCCTTTTGGGTTTTCTGTATTTATTTCAAATGAGAACATCATATAATACATACAACTCATTGTGAATTACAGCTCCCCACAAGACAACAACTGGATTTAGTGCTAAATGTGTTTATCAGGTTGGCTTTTGTAACAGTATTGGCCAAAATTTTGTGTAGGAACAATGAAATACTAAGATTTGAGACTTAAATCCTACCTTGGTACTAGACACTTTTACCTTGCAAGTCTGCATTTGTAGCTTGATTTTTTAAAAAAAAAAATTTGAACTGATAGCATTGTCTGTTTAATAATTGATATGAAACAAATTTGGTCATGTGGCTGACAACTGTATGTGGGATGGACTTTTGTGGCACTAGTGGCTTTGAATGAGTGAGTGTTCCCCCTCCAAGCCTCCTTGTATATTTATTAGCAGTTCCTAAACCCATTGCAATTACTGATTAAATGCGTTTTTCATCTTTACAAACTGCTGGTGCTCCTAAGAAGCTTTCAGGCGGTGTAATGAAAGAAAAAGGAATCCTTTATTGCAGTTTGAGGAAGAGCAGATTCTTTGCAGCAAGTACTTAATGATAACCCGGAGGACACCAGCGTTTTGTCCTGCTCACTATCCTGGGTTGGTTTCCTGTTTAAATCAAGATTAATTTTGATGCAATGTCTATTACAATGTTCTGTTTCCTTCTCTGGACAGTTGAGCTTGTATGAACTACTTATCCATGTCCTTACAGTTACTGTTAGGTTCTTATGTTTTATTTTTGGCTTGATTTTTATGGTGGATTTGGAAACAACTATGAATTTCACTGGGAGTGTCATCATCGTTCTTATTTTGCAAATATTGAGGAGAAGAAATGAGCACCACTGTAGTGCATGGATTGTGGAATCTTTGATTTGGAGTTGCAATGTTTGGAACAAACTCCCGACTTCAGTTTTGCATTGTGGTTTTCTTTTGCTTTTGTAATTGATACATAATTCTGACCTGAAGGGTTGAAATGCCTTGATTCAAAAGTAAAAAATCAAAAGTTAAGATCAGTTGATTCTACTTGTGCAGAGAGAGAGAAGCTTTTTTCCACTGCAGCCTCCCCTTGACTGCTTCCAGTGAAGACATCTGCCAAATTCATCTCAGATGGTGAACACTTAGCCCCCAGACGTGATGTCTGGACAGAAGTGCAGGAGCCAGCTGTTTGCAGCTGTGCAGAGCCTGTCCTGGCAGTGGGGTAGAGACCAGCCCTACGTTCCCTTCATCTCTAGGGACGAGCCATGGTGCTGATATTGATACGTGGTAGTCTTTGTAGTTTGGGGCCTGGCTGATGAGACTGTTTTGGGGTCTGAGAGCTGCCAGGATGGAGGAGATGGATGTGAGGGCTGTTCGTTGTACCTTAGGAGGGGATCTGTTCACTCAGGCAGCCTTAGCTTGGAATTACCTTCCCCTGGTGCCTTGTCACCTGGTGTCTGCTGGCATTTGGGAGACCGTGGTAGGCTCATCTATCACCTGTGCTGTTGCTCACTGGGCTGATTGCAGAGATTGTGATAAACTTAATCGAGGGTGGGAAGTCTATTTTCCCTGACATTGCTCAATAAACACTATATATTCTTGTATACAGGCCTACAGACCTTATGGGATAATGCATTTACAAATCCCTAAAGAGACGGCCTGCCTTAAACTTCACGAGCACTTTTTATAGACATGAAGAATGTAGCCATGGACCTCTTTCAATGTAGTCAGTTTCTGCTGCTCTTTCTGTAAAACCCACACGATTCACTTCTCACATCTGCTCTTGGATGGTACAGTCAGAAGTAATGTAGCCCAAAAATACCCTGACTCAAAGTGTGCCTCAGTCCTGCTTTACTGCCTCCCCCTTGGATTCCCAGAGTTGTGTGGGCCGACTTGCTGATCCCTGTATGGGTGGATGGTGGCTTCATCAGTGAGATCTCTGCCAGCAGCCCAGCAGCCACCGTGTCATCAGCTGAGGTGTGGGAGGAGCCTCCCCAGTGGTCACATCTGCTGGCATTGCCCCTCTTGGGATCCAGTCAGGCAGCAGGGCTGGAGGGAGCGTGCACAGGTTTCCCACATCTTGTCTTGTTGGGGAAACCGTAGTGGTGTTGAATTCCTGCCTCTGTAGAAACAAAGGTAGCAGTGGAGGTGATGGTGTTTTGTAGGAAGAGGCAGAACAGGTTCACTGCAGCCCATGGGGACAGAGCATGCCAGGGAGAAGGGATGGGTTACCAAGATATATTTGTATACCGAGGAACTGTCTTAGTATATCATCTCTGCCATGTTGTGCGAGTTTGTTTCAGAAGCCTCTCCTTTTTCTAGTTGCTTTCTAAATGCATAAAACAGGAATGTTTGCAAACCCAGTGCTTGCAGTTTGCGCAGATCCATCTCACACATTAAGCATTCGCCAGGACCGCTGACACATGGCTCTCCAAGCAGCCAGCTGGCCACTGCCATATATAAAAGTTTTGGCAAAACTGTAGAAACAGATTTCACTTGGGAGAGAAAGATGTGCTGGCTTGAATATGTCTGATGAACAAGGTGGAGTCACTGACACAAACGCCAGCACTCCTGTCCCCATCTCTCCCTGCTTCCCTGCATCTTGAGCCTTTTTGAGGGGTGCTATAATTGTTTTAGTCACTCCTCCAAGCATTCAAATGTTTACATGTACAAGCTTGGGGTGTGTTTGCTTTCCAGCACCAAGGCTATGAGGTTTTCTGAAGATCTAAGGTTTAATACTACGTGATAGTGCACCCTTTGGTCCTGTAGGACATTGAAAGTAAGTCAGAAATTATCTTCAACGAGAAAAAAACCCCCTAGCTATCCAAGGGACTGCTAGTGGGAATTCGTGGGACTATTTTATGTGAGCCTCTGAACCTATGAGCAGCCATCCTGACCCATTGGACTGTGTGCTTTTCTCCTGCTATGAGCCTGCCGCTGGTGGAGGCAGCCGTTGTTCGTAGCAGTATGTTCTGGTGTTGTGGGTATGAGCAGTTATTGTTTGGAAAAGTGTAGGCTAAAAATAGATATCTCTTGTTTCCGAATGGGGATTTCTTTCTCTTTTCCTACCGACATGTGCAAGCATGAGCTGTATTGTTTTCGGGTAACCTTTTTTTCTCTGCAACACAGAATTCATCTCAGAAGCTTCTTGGGGAGAATTCCTCATGACATTTATGTTGTGAAAAAGGGCCTTACTGCCCATCTTCAAAGTCACGTGACAGTATTGTGCTACCTCTGTGAGACTGAAAAATATAAGCATTAATATGAGTGAGACAGTCATCACTGAGGAAATAAGCAGGAAGATTGGAACACTGAGATGAAAATGCAGCTCCCAAAGGAATGACAAAACCTCCTTGGCTCCTTGTCTGGGGCAGATGTGTTTTGGGGATATAGCAGGGAGGTAAAAGCAGGACTCGGGGGTGTGGTGCTTTAGCCTGTGTAACTCAAAAGAGCAGAGAAGAATCCCCATAGGGACAGAGATTCATTCCTCCTGAACTTCAGCATCTCCCCTATTCTTGATGGTGCCTCTTTACCCACCAAAACAGACTCCATCCCCTCAGACCTCTATTCTGGAATTACCCATCATCTTCTGCATTCCTGTGTCACATTTCCAGGTGTTCCTCCCCAGCTTTGAAAGGCTCCCTTTCTGCCTCAGTCTTCTGGCTCTGTTCCCAGCTGTCTGCCAGCTATGCAGTCTGCCCTTGCTGGTCCTGAGCCCCACATATTTTCATTCTTTTTCCTTTAAAGAGAAGGACATCATTGCTGCCCTAAGAGCAGTACTGCTCCTGCAGCTTCTCCCTGTATGGGGAATCTTAAATAGGAGTCTTCAGCCAGGCAGGAGACCTTGGCTGACCGCTGGCAGGGAGCTTTAGTGGTGCTCTGCTGGCTCGGCTGTGATGGCAGACTGCCACTTGAATTACCTGGGCTCAAAATGTTAAGGAAATTTATTCAGTTGCAATTAATCTGCAAAAATACCTTAGGAGCTTATGTGAGAATCAGAATCTGATGTTGTAAAAGGGTTTCACATGATGAGACTCTTGATGCAATAAAATGTCAGAAATCCTCCCTGTTACTAAGGAATGTAGGTGCCTGTGTGAAAGTGGAAGGGCAGGAGATGTGGACAGTGGTTCTGTCGTTGATGTCCAGGACTGTGAGGAGGGAGAAATGGGGCCACCTTCTTTGACAGTACCCAGATGTCAAATCAACTCCTCTGGGTTACTTTGCTACCCTCTGAGTGTATTTCTGAGAATTCAGAACCCAGATTTGGGTGTAATAGAATTTAGGATTGTTTAAGGACAGGAAGCTTGACTGGGTATGGGATCAGTTTCATCTTGATTCCCCAACAGTGTGTTAATATTTTCCTCTAGTTAATATTTAAGTAGCCTGGTGATTATTTCTAAGGAAATGAGATCAAACTATTGGTTATGTTGGTGAGGAATAGAAAGACAGTGCACCAGAGTAATTTGTGTCAGGTTGTTTTTTATTGGATATCATGATTATGTATGTTTCACTGCAAAGCATGCAGGCAACTTTGCAGCTAGTGCTAATTTTGCACTTGTTACTTATTGTAGATCTTGTAATTTGTGTGTTGCTTGGATGCCCTTATTGATAGTGAGTTATCATGGTAGAAACCTGTGCATTTTTCTTGCTGGGACTCGTGGTTTGGGATGAGGGGAAAGGCTCTGGCTGTTTGTTGCTGGTTGGAGAAATCTGTGGTCGGGTCAATGGGAAGGAGGAGTGCAGCATCCTCAGAGTGCAGCACGTGTGGTCTCCTACTCTGCTTTCCTTCCATAATCCCTGACTTTAATGGGTGTTTTCCGTGGGATTGTTTTTCATTTTTTTTTTTAAACACTAAGGCTGTTTAAAATGAATCCGTTGTAATCCATGTAGCAAAGCTGTGCAAGTTCCTCATAATGCCTGTTGGGTTGTTTTTTGAATGAAAATCCCTAATCTGTTATCTGTCTCTGTCTTTAGAATAAATTTTTATAGCTGGGATTATCTCCTCCCTGGGTAGTTGTGTCATAGTTCATTTTTGAGACAGTGGCCAAACAGCAAAATAAGGGAGAGGAGGTTGGAGATGGGAAAAGCACTGGATCAGTCCTGAAAGAAGAATAGCATTTATTCATGCTGAAATGTAAACAAGCCAAAAATTTTTCAGCTAAACAAAGCATTTCTTTGAAGCCTGTTCTTAATTCTTTTTCAAAATATAACTCCACTGCAAAATTAAGTGTTTCTTCAGAACAGAAAAATAAAATATTTATTTTAAGGCTGATCAAAGTGAACATGTTAACTTTTTTTTTTTTCCTGAAAATACTCCCCATATTAGACTAGATTGAATCAGATTCAAACTGGCCTTTTTAAACAAACCCCACAGACTAATTTGTGTGTATCCATGGCAAATCCTGCTACCTTTGTCTTCTGATGAAAATAAAGTAACATTTAAAATGGAAGAAAGACGTTCCAAGTGAATGGTACAGTGTGGGATAGAGGGATTCAGCAATCCCATGTTTCTAATTGCAGATCAGGAGGAGGTGGTTTTGGTAGCAGGGTGGAAATACTACAGTCAAAGGGAGCCATCTGTTCCTCTTTTAGCAGGAGGGTTGCAAGAAATGCCTGGAATAAGGCATCAGTCACTGTCTGCCAGTGGGTGATGGAGGCCGTGGTTGGTGATGAGAACCAGCCCTGGCAGAACAGCCCTGCAGAATTTGTTGGCATTTCTTCCACCTCTGAATCTGCCTCTTTGCACCGAGGTCAGGGAGTAACAGCACCGTGTTTAGGAAAGGCTCGTGTACAGGAGGAAATTGTTCTATAAATTGCCATTGAGGTTTTAAAAACCTTGTACCACCTTGATCCAGGAAGCTGGGTGGTATTCAGTAATCTCAGACTGCCCTGGAGAGGTGTCTCCAAGAATGGAAGCCAGGAATAATTAGATTTATAGATAACTTTTTTTTCCCTTTCTTTTTGGTTATGCTACAAGCACAGTAAAAGTTTTATAGACTTCATAAACCTGACTGGCACATACCTCTCCCCCAGCCTGAAGGATCACTGTATATTACAGTGCTGGGCAGTGATCAATAGTACAGTAACAGCACTCACAAAAGGCTTAAGACCCAAAAGAGGCACTAATGAGAGAGCACGTTTTACATCTTGAATGTGAATTATTCTCCTGCAGCCTGAGTGCTGGCAAAGGGGAACTTTTCTATCCAGTTGTTCTTGCATCATGTCAGACACAAGAACTGAGGGCTGA
The DNA here is from genome assembly GCA_013397845.1 of Melanocharis versteri. Classification (NCBI taxonomy): domain Eukaryota; kingdom Metazoa; phylum Chordata; class Aves; order Passeriformes; family Melanocharitidae; genus Melanocharis; species Melanocharis versteri. Next base: position 1,047,665 of record VZTG01010061.1, on the reverse strand, counting down.
GGTAAGACTTTCACTGAAAAACTGATGAAGAACTTCTTTTGAGGATGTTTTCAGTGTAGGGGGATTGCACTGTTAGTGGGTGAATTGGGGTCAGGCTATGTTCAGTCTCCAGTTTGAGTGTTTCACAAAACTTTTGGAAGCTGACTTTCCAAAAAATCCTTTCACTGTGGGTACTTGAAGGTAGGAGCCGTCATCTGTGATCTTTGAGCAGTGTTGTGTGGCTGGGGCCAGATCCAAACTCTTTGTGTGTACCAGCAGTAATAACCCTTTTGACAGGACATGCTCCTCTTCTGAACAACAACAGGCATGTGCAATGGCAGTGGTTGAATTTTGGGAAATTTCTTCCAAGATGTCAAGTTGTGTGCCAGGGATAATCCAACCACTGGCAGTGGCACAGTAACTCATGGAATAGTCAGGTTTTGAATACTATCTTGTGCTGAGTTATTTATTTGCAACTTGAGTAGAAGATCCTTACCAGAAGAAAGTTACTTAAAAATGCTATGAAAATGTTTAAGTAATTGTCAAGATAAGAATTTGCTTTGTTGCAAGCAAATGATTTTGTAAAACATTTTTGAAAAGGATCTTGAACACCTTAGCTAGCAGGTTTTTCAACCTTATCTTATTCCATTCTAGGAGGGACAGTTTCACAGACATCTTGTGGGTGTTTTTTGTTTTGATTTGTTTGTTTTAATTGAAGTGCTACATACTGCCTCTTTTTTTTTTGTTTTCCTTGCCGAAAAATATTAAACTGAATGTTAAGAATAACACACAAGCTGCTCATTTCACAAAACTCTGTGGCTGAAAAAGATTCTCAAAAGTGAGCTCATTTCTATTTGTGGAAAATACCAATTTTCCTTTGGTATTTGAATATCAAATCTGAAGGAAGCTTAAGGCTTGCTTTCAGCATATTGCTGTCTTCTGGGCAGCAAGCTGTTATCAGGATAGGTATTTCCTCTTTAGATCCTGTGGTCTTGCGTTTACTGCGCAGTCTTTGGAGAATAAAATGAGGAGTTAGCAGAGTTACTTCATGTCTCTGCCATCTGCTCTAATTTTCACTTTTCTGCTTCTTTTTCTTTNTGTCAACCAAGAGAAAAAGACATTTTTAATGGGTAGTTCCAAATATACTGAGAGCTCTCCTTGCTGTTAACTCTGGAGTGTGTTTAGGACAGACTTCCATGTATCATCTCTTTCTGGTTTTGTCCCTCATGGATTTCCCTATTGAACTGCACATCTTTTTCACTTTGCTGGTGAACTGTTTCTCCTAAAAACATTCACTTAGATTAACAGTCCAGCGCATCCTGATGTTCACAGGAGATATTTTATGGGTTTCATTGTGGTTGCACATAGTTTGTCTGCTAAAGAGTAGATGCAGAGTAAATGGCTTTCTGTGTATTTTTTCCTTTCATGTATTTTCAGCAGCTCTGCTAATATGGACAGCCTGCAGAAATATCTATGTGGCTATGAACAGGCTTGATGGATATCTAAAATTTAAACAATTTTCTAAACATGTGCCAGGAATGAATGTGAAAACACCAAATTTGCCTGGATCTTTCAGAGGGTTGTTAAGAAAACACTTTGTCTCCAAAACTGGGAATTAAATAGGTTTGCAGTCTTCTTAGCCATGTTTAGCTTATGTGATAAATGGATGTATATAGATATAAAAGAGGCCTATATAATGCATGCATACATGCACAAAAGCAACACATGCACATAAACATTTACAGTGTGCATTAAACTTCTGATTGATTTAGGCCTCAGAGAGAAGCCCAGGCTATGGATTTTTCAATGCTTCTCACAGTAATAATTCTCCTTTTGTGTGGGAGGAAATAGCCACTGTAAAAGCAGGACTCCACTGGAATAATTAAAAGCAATTAGGTCAGTATGTTTGTAAGTAGTCTAACAAAGTGTCTACTGAAAAATAATCAGTGAAATTCTGGTAGTTCTGCAGGGGAACCTGTGAGGAGAATGAATACACAGGGGAGCACCAGTCAGCGAGATGTGCAGTCCTCTAGCACTTAGCAAATCAGCTGACAAAGGGAGCTTTGAAAAGAAAATCAATTTAGGTAAAAAGAACACATTTATCAGAGCTTGATTAATGATGCAAATATCTCGCTGGGAAAACAGAGGTTTTCACCCAGCTGTGTCAGAGTGCTGGCTGTCCCCAGGACAGCTGTGTGTGCCAGGTCTGTCCTGCAGCACGGGGCATGCAGAGCACACCCTCAGTCGCCTGCCCAGCTTTGGGGCTCTGCACCCTTGGGGATCCAGGCTTTTCATAACGAGTCTATGAATGGCATCTAAGAAAAGAAAAACCGATTATCAGTCGGTTTAAATCTGCAATTACTGGGCTGTGCACCCACCTTGGGAGGTGTTTGCAGTGTACGGCTCAAAAAGACTGCAGCCCCCCAGCCTTACGGCCTTTGCAGCAGCAGGAAAATTGGAAGCTGCAGGATTAGGCACACAGCCCGCATAGGAGATCCTGTGCATGCTTACATCCTTTCTTCAGTTCCTCATTAGTCTTCAAACTGTGGTGGGTTTTGTTTGTTTGGTTTTTTTTTTAAACCTGATTCTCAAGAGTTTTGTGTCCCCAAGAGTTTGTTATTGTAGCAAGGAAATTATGCTCTTCTTTTTTTTTTTTTTCATGAGCAGTAAATGTTAAATAAATTGAATTTTAATGTTTACTATGGTCCCAAAGGTACGTAAAACCATTACCTAATGACCATAATGATGAACAGATTTTATTTAAATTTGGAATAATATTTGATCTGCTATGCTATTAATGTTGATCCTGTTAAAAAAAAACCTTCTATAAATATAAAGGAATAAGTGTGATTAATGCAAGCAATATGAAGTTGGAAGCGATATAATCTGTTTGGACTGCAGTTTACTTCTGTGCAAGTTTAGATGCTGAATCTAGCTAGAAAAGCTTCCTAGTTTGTAAAAGCAGAATAGCACATTACCCTGCATTTATCTCTTCCTTTGGAATATTGTTCCCTTAAGTTTATCTGGGTGATAGAAAAGGATTAGTAATTATCACAGAATGATCTTCCAGGATTTAAAATTCATAGTTTTGTACATCAGAGGTTTGAGTTTTTTTCACTGAAGGGATTTCAAAATCTACATCAAAAATATTTTAATGATGTTTAAGGTGTATATATTTATGCCTTTTCATACATCACCACACAGGAAATCTCCAACATTTCATTTTTCTTGAAACTTGTTTTTAATTGATAAAAATATATGTGAGGTTTATAAAACAGAAAAGCCAACTACTTGTGTGGTGTCAGTTCCCAAAAGCTGCTCAGAGAGATCTTGTTCACCTGAGTTTCAGAGTTCCAAAAAACATATTTATGTACTTCCATGTAGGACAGAGCCTTGGGCCGTGCCTGTGAGGTTATTCTGGCTGCAGATGCTGCAGGAAAACAAGAGTGCTGTGGGTCTGGGCTTGGTGCTCCAGCACTTAGGAGACTCTCCCTGATCCCTTGGGCTCGGAATGCCAGAAAGCTGCGAATCTCACCTGCTCACACAAAGCGAGGATTTGCAAAAGACCCTCTGTGCTGAAATGTCATTTAAATCTGTTTGTGTGGTGCTTGGGGCTGGATGCAGCCTTCACTGCTGTTGTAGGCTTCCCCGGTGCTGTTGAGGGAGCGAGAACAAGAAACCTGGGTCGTAGGGGCCTTGCAGGGTCCCCGTTAACATCTGGAATTGCACATGGAAGGAAATTGCAAGTCCATAGAGGCTCTGGAGAACAGCTGGAGCATGTTTCCCCTAGTTAAAGGGGTATCATTATCTTGAAATACAATCAAATTAAATAAAATCTGGCCTAAAAGTCTTTCATTGTTTCTAACCTTGGCTGTCCTGCCATTATTTGTTTTGCAGCCATGATTTATGAGAGAATGAGGTGATGTCACCAAATTGGTTGTACTTCATGTGGGTGCTGCAGATCCCAGACAGATGCTGAGATAAATACAAAGAAATTTTCCTTCTATCTTTTGGGACAGGAGTGGTTGGGGCACTCTGTTAAAGCTTGGTGTCCTTGTGATGTTGGTAAAGGAAGCTCTCAGCTCTGAGATGAGGCTGCAGTGATTACCCACATCCTTGGAAGTCTGCACGGGAGGACTGACCTGGGCCTGCCTTGTGCCTTGCAGACTCCAAAGCATGAGGCTGTTTACCACTTGAAGGTGTGTTGTGCCATGTGAATCTAGCAAAAAAGCCCTGTTAGCATGGGAACACGAACCCCTTCACCCTGAACTTCGGCAGAGCTGCTCACGGGAGCATTTCGGGGTGAAGCCTTTCCTGGCTCCGCGCTTTCATTCAGATTTTATTTGTGTATCAATTAAGAAGCTACCTTTTAAAAGACTCTTTAAATATCCCTGTGAATAAGTACTGACTGCTTATGAGAGTTGAAAATGTTGCAGTCTCTGGTAATCCTCTCTAATGTCACCAAAATGTCCTGGAACTCCTACAGGCGCTGGCAATCCCTGTGGGATCTGTGTGGGATGGGCAGCCACAGGAGCAGAGATACTGCTTCTCTGTAAATGTTTGCATGTGTAACCTGGCAAAGAAAGCTCAGGACATTCAGCTGTAAGGACTCGTGTGTTAAAAACTGAATTAATATATTGTCATACAGATTGGAGTGGAAAAACACACAGCCAGATCTCTAATGTCTTTTCTTTACTATGCACATTGAATAGCAATTATTTTATGAAAATAGTACATGGTAAATATTTATAAACAAAACAGGCAAACAGTGGGACTGCATTGAATAAATAACTATAATATCGAAGTCCTGTTTCAGAATAATGTACAATTGCATTCCTTGCTATAATCAATAGTCCTTTTTTACTTTCACAGAGAGTTATACAGTTGTCAGTGTTCAGTTCCAGTGGGGTGACACTGGATGTGTTCTGGCTAAATTTTTGTTTCATATCAAGGTAGTATTCTTGTTCCATGCATAAAAGCAAATAATCTCTAAATATAGATCTTTTTTGGGTATAGTAATTACTGCTTCTTCACCAACTGTAAGAGCAATTAAGCCCCAGCTAATGAGCAGTTTTCTACACTATAGTTATTATGCTCTATTTTAATAATACTTATCTCATCAAATAGCTTTCTTCCTTTGGAAAAGGAGTGTCTAAATTCATTACCCGTTTTACAGCTACTGGTCAGAAGAGCTTAATCCTTTTATCTTTTAAGGCAATTTCAGTTTCTTTCTGTTCTCAGGTGCATCTGGTTCTGTTTGCATTTTTTACCCTCTTTAATTTGTCTTCTCTGGCCACCTTAGAACATAAACTTGCTTTACCTGTGGGGCTGGAGCTGGGACTTTCATCTGAAATAATGATTTAATGCCAGCAAGGGAGATGTCCTGCTCTGAGGGCAGATGCCTGTAAACTGTGAATTTCATTCTTTGCCTTTTAATCTAACAAATTTTGAGAACTGGCTTTTGGTAGGTTGGGAGTTTTTTGGCATTCCTTTTTCTAATAATTTAAACTACCATATTTTGAAACATCTGAAGCAGTAGCTACCAAAGTAGAAAGGAGCCCTGCACTGTGTGGTTCAGTAGGGAGCAGTGAGGCAGCACTGCCAGGTCTGGGAGTTTTATTGTTGGCCTCACAGTATTTGGTGTTTTTCTTTAAGCCACAGCTGCTGGAGTCTTCTAATGAGAGGAAAATTCATCAGCTTCCATGTAAAAAGGCAGCAGTGGTTATGGGAGAGAAACTTGAATGTCTGTTCCAGGTATTGCTGACTGAGGGGAAAGAAAAGTCACATAAAAAGACCTCCCCAGAACACTTTGGTCATATTTTTGTAATTAAATATCATCTTTTGGAGATGAAATGCATATTAGGATTGGGAATGGTGTAGACAGAGGGGCAAGTTCTCCATCCAAGGTGATTCCTTTTTCTTCCCAATGTGTTGCTGCGGCCCCTGTGCAGGATCATGGCTCTGTGTGACACATGGGCTGAGAGGAAAAGCCCCTGCAGGGGTAGTTTTAACACACCATATTTTTTTTAGGTTGGTTTGTTTCTTTTTTTTTTTTTTTTTTCATTTTAGAAGTAAACACATCTTGCCATATGAGTTGAGAAAAATTAACCCTAATGCTTCGTTGAACCATGTTGCTACAATCGTAGTCAGGGCTAAATCAAGTTAGAGATAGGAGGGAAATTGAAGTAAATCCTATGGTTACTTAGTTTTCCTTTTAAAAATTCGTAACAGTTTAGAACTGAATTTGTAGAAGCATTATTAAATAAACTCTGTCTGTGGCATGTTTGCTTTAGGACCTTGTTTAGCAAAGCACTTAAGTAAATACATAATGTGAAGCCCATGAATGATATTATATCTGTGCAATGGATAGAGCACACAAGTGAGTGCTCAGTGTCCAAGATATGAGGAGCCCTTGAACTGGAACTATTCACACAATTAAAGTTAAACATTTGCTGAAAAGACATTGGATTATTCAGCTATTTAAAGTAAAGTGTGTGCTTAAGTACTTTGCTGAATCAGAGCCTATAAAAAGAAATGTTCACAAAAACATGTGAATGCTGAAAATGGAAACGAATGTCTAGTTAGCTGATATTGTGTGGCTACACAAGTGAGCTAAAGCTGGGTGCGAGACTGCTGTTGGCTGGGTTGGCTCTGTGCATCTCACATCCAACCCCCAAGCTGTGAGCTTTACTCAGGAGTGTTTGTGCTGGCTGCCTGGGGTGAGTAGTCTCAACTGAAGTCTATTCTAGGGCAATAAATCCACTGCTTAGCTTGCAAGTCATCATACCCGGAGCATTATGTTACATGATATGCATGCTATAAAATGCAAGGCTTCTCTGAACCACTTAATCGAGGCATAAACTGGAGCTGTGAGGTAAACTCTGGAGGCTGAGTGTGAGTAAAGATCAATAAGATGTGTCTTAATAACTCTTAAATTAATAAACTTCTACTACTGATTTACTAGCTTCTCTGTGTTAGTGGAGTTATAAGTGGTTACATCCAGAATTTACTTCAGAATAAGCCCTGCTTGCGTTTTTGCTGCTGTGAAAACCTAAGAAGACCAGTGAGACCAGAAGTAAAAGACAGCTAGTATCAGTCACTGATAGTTAAAAAGAGACATAAAAGCATTGGTGCAACCAGCCTCACAAAGTTTTACTATTTGCATGAGCTTCTGTCCCTTAGAAAATAATCTCCTCCCAATGGTGTGCACCAAGTTGGGTTTCTGAGAGCTGGGGCTTGTACAGGACATCACAACTGAGGAAGAAACAGGAGTGCTGTATGTGCTTCTAAAGCAGTCATTGAAAAAGGCCTGGAAAAGATACAAATAAATCCTATTTTACCAGGAAAAAAACCTTACCACCTTTTTCATTGTTAGATAGTATGAAGTTTATAGGTGTCATCTAGAGTGTAGGTCACCACCATTCTGAGATAAATAGCAATCTATGGATTTTGTTGTTTTGCTTATAAAGACAGTGGAAGTGGCTCCAAGCCAAGCACTGAAGGGTGTTTGGCCTCTGGACACTCGAGTGGATCCATGTGTATTAGCCCAGCTCCTGGTATTGATGGGTTTGGTTTCTTTTGTCATTTTCCCTGGATTAGATGCTTTTTTGTATTTGTCAATAAAGTCAGGTACTCTGGAGTGCTGCCAGGATCAGTTGCTCAAAGGTAGTGAGACCAACCAAAACAAATCAGGGGAGATTGAAAAGAGATAGTAATTTTAAGGTTCTCATTTACCTTCCAGCTCCTGGGCCTTTTTTGTGTGTATGTGTGTGTTTCCAGATTTTCCTCTTAAACCACAGAGCCTGGAAAGTTTCTAGTTTAAAATGCTGGACATAATTCGTTCTCATGAGACCAGGACCTCAGTCTCTTGAGTCCACCAACTATGGCCTTAATAAAGATATTAAATTGCTTAAGACATGCTCTATAATCAGGAAGGTTGTGTTTAGTTACATATTTTGGTTCTTGTTCCCAAATACTGATTCTGCGATTGCCTTAAAATACGTTGAATACTCCTAACTTATTCCTATACATTTGTACTGGAAAGAAATTCCAGTCATGGATTGAAGTCTATTTTGTATTTTACTTTGAGCAAAATAAAACCAGAAAGTCAGTCTGCTCCTCAAAAGGCTCCTCCTGGATTCAGTGTAAGGTCATAGATACCACAGGAATACAACAAGTGCAACTGTGCATTGCTCAGCATAGTAGGAATTGATCTTGTTCCCACAGTGAGCTAGCTGGCATCTGGATTTTTGTAGATGAAACTAGTAAGGGTTGACCTGAAGGAAAAAAATAACTTTTTTTAATATTTGTTTGTGGTACTTAGGCAGGACCTGTTGATCTGTCTCCCCCCCC